>JANCMA020361112.1:0-11523 GCA_024336925.2 Zoanthus solanderi | reverse complement strand
AGGATTAAATATTTTATTGGTAGATTAAATATTTCTTCATTGGTTTAAATAGTTTATCGCGGGATTAAATAATGCTACCACCAGCTTGCCATAATGTGCTAGCCCCACAATATATTTCTAGTTTTCTCAAAAAAAAAAAAAATAATAATGGGCAATGGCCTCGATGTTGAGCAAATATCGTACAATAGCTCTTTCGTTTTCATTTTCTTATATTGCTAGTCATTACTGGAACAATTTGAATAATGCCATTAAGCTTAGTAAGTCAATTTCCCAATTTCAGAAAAGCATCAGTGATATCGATGTTAAGGGATGTTCATGTTCCTCTTACAGTCTTGATGCTTATGTTTTTATCTTATAACTTTTCAGTTTATAGCGTTTTTAGCATGAGCCATGTTCCTCGGAAGACTGGGCGACACTTCCAACGTTATTTGACATTAAATAAATTATTATCAACATTCAAGGTTCAGTTTAATTACAAAAAAATTTCACGTTTCAGAAAAGCCATTTCAGACGTGGTGAATTGTTTACAAAATTGTAAAACAGATCACCTTGACAGGATTCTGTGTGACTACTGTTCTTCTCATTCTTGGACTGGACCATCATATTTCAGCCAGTTCCATACATGTCAAATCTATCCCACTACTTACAGTATGGAAAACACCACTCACAGACCCACAAGCTATACCAAGGGTGTCGATGACTACCAGCCTTTTGCTTCTAATTTGGCTGTTGACGATCTTGTGAGGAAAGCCATGGAACACCTTGCTTGTTGACAGTGAAAGAAAAGAACACGTTTGTAATAGCCAATGTAAAGTAAACCAGCTAGAAAATCACGAGAAGCCTTACGATAACCAAAAGAAACTGAAAGTGTCAGAGTTACCTTAACTACCACAATTTTCAAAAAACAGGCAAAAAGACTGATAAAGTGAAGCGCATCATCTGTCACGTTTCACGAAATTTAAAAACTTTGGTAGCTCCAATTGAGCAAATACAATTTGCAAGCGTGATAGAGATGTTAACAACAGTGAGGCAGGGGAGAAATACAACGCACTGAAGAGAAAGTAGTTAGAGGAATAATAGCAAACTCAGACAACCTCTCACCATCCGATAGTGAGATGCTTCTTACAACAATTTGCAGTTGCAGAGTAGCAGATTCTTGGAGAAATGCATTTTTAAAATACAATTAAAACCAAATAACTTTAAGGTAATTTTTATTCAAAAAATACACCGTTAATTCTCGAAGGGGGAAGGGGTGACCTTAAAATGTGTTGCTAAGCAACGTGGGGACCTAAAACTTTGAGTTTAACTAACTGAGGGTAAGAGGGGAAAACAAAATTATAATTTAAAAATCACCCCTCTCCCTCTCCTACATAAATAATGAACGGTCGCTAAGTATGAAACATGAACACCAAAGGAAATGAAAAACAATGTAGAAAATCCAAGACAAAAGACATTTGGAATTTCGGATGTCAATGTTTAGTAATTAAAACTGCTGACGATAAAGTTACTGAGGCTATCTCAGAGTGACACAATATTAGTAACTAACTTGTTGTGTATCTGACAATAAGAGGTCTAAAAGAGTCGAGTGCAATCACATGGTTGCTACCCCAAAACTACACCTACTGGAGCACATGCTTTTCACATGACACCAACTGTCTGTGAGTGGGTCGTAGCACTGGACAAGGTTCAGATATCCTGATCCATCATGACCCCCTAGTGAGTAAAGGAAACCATCAAGGACTGCCACACTCAGTCCAGTACGAGACTTACTCATGGGGGCTACCATGGCCCATTCATTAGCAATAGGGTCGAAACGTTCCACACTCCTGAGATGTGAAACACCATCATGACCACCTGAGATCAAATATTGTAACAATTAGTGCAACAGCTGTCTCACATGGAATGATTTTATGTAAAATACAAACTTTCTAAATGACAGTAAGCAGATACGTATGACTGGCAGGCAGGTAATGCCCAAAATTTATTTCTAACTCTTTAAAATGAGATCTTTAGTCGAGTACTCTTCAGGGGTCTGAGCGTTTTTATATAAAAAAACAACCAGCAGCAAGTTTAATGCCTTGCAAACATACACAAGTAAAATTGTAATTAGTATAAAAGATGCTCTAAACTTGCACACGCTATAGGTATGAGAGTCACAGAAGCTTTTTGCTTACCCTGAGTTTAGGTTGAGGTTTTTACAAAAACAATAAACTACCAATAAAACTCTTTTTTTTGGCTATAAACTGCAGTCATAATTTAAAATAACTAATGAAAACAAAAAACTGACTGTTACCAGAGAAATTGCACCAGTCCTTCTAGTCTGTGTTTTGCAACCACAATCTGATGTCTTGCCATTTAGCACGTAGTATTCAGAAAAAAGTTAATTTTTCCAGAAATTCATGGAAATTTTGGCTATTGGTTCATGTCTTCTTTAAACCAAAAAATCTCTTTCATACTATGTCATCACAGCACAAATATTATGCATGTGGGATGTGGCTATAAAGATCAACGTCAAGTATAGATAGCACAAAAGTGCTAGTAGCTAACTTGAAGCCACAATACCTGAGCCTGTTTGCTAGGTATAGCATGCTATTAAGGCATAAAATGGCCGAAACAGTTGTCCATCGCTGCTAGCAATCAGGCTCACTATTTTTACAGTAGTTTTAAGGGGTAAAGCCTGCTATCAAAGTAGTCATAGTGCCCATTACTGTGGCTTTAAGTTAGCTTCTAGCACTTCTAAGCTATCTAAACTTGACATTAATTTTTATAGCCACATCCCAAAAGCATTGCACTTTGACTACATCTTTCAAACTATATCTTTTAAACCACCACGCAAGGTTAGGCTATATAGCAACTACATACCTACAACAAAAATACATCCATTTACAACACCAACACCAAAGTTGATTCTATTAGTACTCATGGCAGGAACCATTTCCCATTCATCTGTTTCAGGGTCGTATCTCTCAACAGTGCTAAGATATGAAGGACCATAGCCACCCAAGGCATAGAGGTAGCCATCTGCCACTGCACTAGCAAAACAACTGCGACTAAAATGCATTGGTGCCACATAAGACCATTCTTTGGTTTTGGGATCATAGCGCTCCACTGTGTTAAGATACGATGCACCATCATATCCACCCAGTGTATAAAGATAACCCCCTGGAAAGACAAGAGAAAATACCAGGCTGCTCGTTAGCTATCCGCAGTAAAGTTTTTATGCATTATGTCACTTTTTTAACCACTTCAACTCAGAACTAATTAAGAAAATGCTCAGGCATGGGTCACGGTTGGCACTGTCCGATAAAACCAATAAACTTTTACTGAATATTGAAAAACCTAACATTTTTATTTTTCATCCACCTCAAAAATAGATACTGTAATGTACCATGTAAAACTATTATTAAAGGGTAAATATATATAAGACAGGAACATAGTATCAAATACTTGTTTTTCAAATTTTGAGGCAAATTTCAGTGTTGATTTTGGAATGCCTCGTACGTAAACTTCTTCTGCATCAAACTTCTCCAAACTATGTTGATTTGATCGAGGTTGTTCTTGGACTGAAGTTAGTGAAACAAACTGTGCTCAATGTCCAGGAAGTGTTTCTTTATAAATATGTTTGGGATCAAAGTCAGAATTTCACAAAATGGTGGTATTATATTTATAGTCAAATATCTCAAAGAATACAGTTCAGATACATGATGTGCAGTTTGATTGTATTAAACATGTTTAGAAACTAATGTGATTTATGATGAAAATCCCTGATTGTGGTTTGCAGAAACTTCGTCTTATAATTGCCAGTTAGTTTTCGAAGCAATGCTTTAATCTGATCTGTTCTAGAAGTGGCCAATTGTTGGTATGCAAATCTTTTGTGCTGCCTTAAATCGTGCTACTTTTGAGAAAGGACTTGAAAAAATGACAATACCATGAGTTCAACAGTTTATTTATTAAAAGTGTTTGCTGGTTGACTTCTAGTTTTAATAACTTTCTTCATTTTGATCTTCATCAGCTGCTAAAATTGTTTTCACAGGAAACCAGTTTTCTGACCTAATTATGTTATATTTACATACTAATTCAAGTATCTTTTCCAAACTTGAGAAAACTCGACGGAGGAAATCAAAGTTGCCCCTGATCTTGAAGGGGTTGCAAAAAAACAGATTTAAGTTTTTAACTCTGTTGCTAAAACCACTCCTTCTTTCAGGTTGAATGAGTATATTTTAACATAATTTACAGTATATTTGAAAAAAGTTTAGGTTATACAGTGTTACTTTAGAACATTTAGTTTTATAAATATTTCTCATTTCTACTTTGGTACTGGGAATGCATTATATAGCATTACTTAATTTGTAGTTTTGCTTTCGATAATGAGATTGCAGTAAATAGCGTTACTTTCAATTGACATTTAGTTTTTAAAACTTTTGTTGTTTCCTTTCAACACCAAGAACATGATAAATAGTGTTACTTAAGCATTTGGTTTTCAAAACATTATTGCAGTATTGATTCATTCTGTACCAAAAATGCAGCTTTTTACATTATTTTAGAATTTGTTTTTAGAACATTATTTTGTAGTTTTATTTTGGTATTCTAACAACAGGGTAAATAGCATTACTTCAGTATCTGGTTTTTGAAACATTTGTAGTGTTGATTCAGTACTAAGAATGCAGTCTTATGGGTTACTTTTTTAGTATTTGGTTTTTTAATCATTTGCAGTTTTATTTTGGTTTATATTGATTAAATTTATCATTAATTATTTTGTTTATCAAGATTTCAAAAAGCACTTTTGTTAAATAATTGCAATATACTGTACACTGGCTTTCCGAGGTCAGAATAATAGATTGTGTATATCTGCATAAATCATTGCTGGTTGTCTCTGAGAATGTTTGACCCATGCCTTAAATGACCCAAGTGATTATTAAGGAAAATTATCACTTGGTTTTAAAAACGTTTCTACAAAACAAAAGAAATGCAATCATCAACAACAACTAAAGGAAACAAGAAATGTTACTTGGCTACTCTACTAAATATCAACTGTGCACTTTGATGATGCTAGCATCAGCCTGAATATTCAGAAGAAAATGAAATTGACAAACAAAGAAGATTAACATAAAGAACTTAAAAATATAAATTCAAAGTGTTCACTGGAGCTCACATTAGAAGCTTATTAACTAACTTTGATTTTGTATACAGCAGAACAACAACGCATATTCTTTTACTTGTCACTAGGCTTATATAATCACATTTAGTATAAACCTACAAACGGTCTAACATGCATCCTGCATTCTGATTGGCTACTCTACTAGAGGTCTATTTGTGATAGCCTACTAGAAAAGAAAAGATGGTAGATCACTGGTAATGAGCCCCGTTTTGCTATAATATCAGAGGATTTCATCGATATTTTAATTTGTACATCCTTTTTGACCGATTAGTAGGCTTATACTAAAACAATTAGACCTCTTGGCCTTATAGACTATGAGTTTGAATAGCCCATTTGGCCTAAGGCCTCGAGGTCTAATTGTTAAATATCATTTGTTACAAAACCAAAATAAAGAAAATAAAATATTTTCCAAAGACTTGAACTTGCCAAGGAAACTATCAGTGATTTAAACAATACGAAAAGAACCTCTTAAAAATCCAGAACTTACCAAGAGATTGAACACAATGATTGCTACGACACTGGTGCATTGGAGACACTCTGAACCACCGATTGATTTCTGCATCATACATCTCAACACCATTATCACAATAACGAAAAGGAGCACCACTATGGGCACCCACACCACAAACCAAGCCACCCACTGCATAAAGTTTACCTGGGGAAGAATTGTACAATAATAAAAAGCAGAAAGCTTAATAATTAGAACAAAATCATAGTAATATTGCATAAAATAACAAATTATAATATAAGTTAAATAACAATAGAAGTCTCCACACGTAATATAATACAGGTTTTAATGACATGTATACACATACAGTATAGTAGGATTTTTTCTTTAGCCATTAGTGAGAAATTGGAATTTGCACAAGGTTTACCAAATATGGATTTGCACACTGATTGGCTTAAAACTCGCTCTGGCAAATGACCAAGCAAAAATTTTCAGAACCGATCATCATGGAATCTTTGCAGTATGGGATTTTTAAATCACACATCTTCAGTATTTCTCAACTGATGTTCGTAAATCTTTACTTTCGAAGCTCTAGCTGCGAACATGTGGATTATACCCTGTATAAGACATATGCTGTTCATAACCAGTACAACAGTGACCAAACCATGAACTGAAGCTCACATTAAATGAACTTGGATATTGTAGTAAGAGTAAACATCGAGACTGACCTGAAAGTTAGGCTTTAATCAATATAAATCTCTAACGTAATGACTACAACAAAGATGGCAACTACAAGTGTCAAACTGCTGACCATGTGAAAGGCTTGTAGGCCACAGGTAACCCATGCAATAACAATAAGAAATCCATGTTAATGTTTATAGTTAAGGGAAGTCATTTGCTATGAGAGATGAAATGTCTCCTTCAACCTTCTTATAAAGGGCTGTGATGCGACGTTCATGAAACAATTTAGCCTATGAAATAAAGGTGATTTTCAACATGTGAAACTTGTTTTTTGTTTCATTCTTTTGTTATTTGCTGTATGTATTTTACAATTATGTAGAATAGGAATGTATGTTAATAGTGCTTGAGTTGATGATTTTAAATGGGTCATTTGCTGGGCTGTGATATAAACTTCATATTTCTTTTAGAAAGAAAAAATAGTTACCTTTAAAGTCAGCCAGAATGTCAGGAAAACATTTAGTTTGTGCTAAAAAATATTTATACATATATATTTTTTAAAACAAAGAATGGTTCGAGGACTAATTAAGTTTTACCACTGTGAAACTTTTTTATTTAATGCGGACACAAAAATCAATTTACGAATGTAGAGTGCTTGTTTTTTATATATCTATATTTTTGGTTTAAAAGTAATAATTACACCAGTTCATTGATAATTCATTTGATACATGCTGCAAGACACTAGAAAGGCATAAAGTTTGACTTGCACTTAGATGTCAATAATTAGATAATTCAGCAAACGTAAATTGTACTCACGGCCAGAATTATGGACAGAAATAACCTAAATGTAAGCCTAAATCAGACAATTTATTCATCTTGTTTTCTGTTTTGATTGCAGAGTTGACAAAATTGATCACATCGCTTGACTTTCAAAATCAACATGTCAAAAACTGAAATTCCCTGTTCTCACAACAAATTCAAAGAATTTTAAAAATTATTGCCTGACGTAACAAACTACAAATTCTAGAGAAATTAAAGACGCAAAAAGCATTAAAATTAATTACAACAAAAGTGTCTATCTTTGCTGATAAAAGCAAAATTTGCATTTTATGTTGATCCTATAATAAATAATAGCCAGATGCTGTTTTCCAGATGTACATATTATAAATTATATATGGCATTTGCTTTACCTGTAGTCAAGTTGTGTTCTAGAGTTTTTTAAACTTTTAGCACCAAATCAACAAAAATAAAATCCACTAGGTAAATTTAGTCAAGTGCAGCCAGGAACTGTACACAATTTTTTTTTTCTCTGCTATATCAAAGAATTTCATTGTTGCTTCAGTCAGGAACACAGGCAGCCCTGTATGTGCTGTAAGCAGAGTCTTGTTTTTATTTAATTGGCAGCTACATCTAAGATATGGTATTTTTAAACAAAAAAATTATCAGTATCAGTAAAGTAAGGCATATTCAGTTACAACTTGTGGAAACATAGACAATACAAGAAGATTTTGAACCAAGGTAACTTAATTATATGAGAAGTGTCAACAAATGTTATTTAACTGACAAGTGTTAGAATTAAAGTTAAGGATGCTATGTTGGTGTTTTGATATAGAAGCAATTTGATATATTTATAAGTCTTACACAATAGTGAAAAAATTGTAATTGATGTGTCGGACTGTAGTCCTTTGTGGGACTGAATGTGACAATACAAGTTAGTGGCTAAATCTAAGATATGGAACATAAAGGACATAATTGCAAAAAAATTTCAGCCCAGGATGAATATATACTGTATATCCACCCTTGAAAAGTAAAGGAGGCATCAAAGTATTGAGAATAATATATCAGGGGCTGAAACCATTAAAATAATACTGATGAAAAGCATTTATTAACTTGAATATTTAACAACAATCATCATTTTTTTCTAAGCATGACTTTTACTGTGAATCTGTATCAAATGCATTCAATATTCTAAAATGGGCATTCCCATTCTGCAGTGAAATTCAACCAGTTTTTTTAAAGCACTTGGTAATTACTTCAAATGCATTACATTCAAGTGTTTTAGTTCCTAATGGAGCTAGGTTTTGGCAACTCAAAGAACAAATGGATTTAACATTGAGCATGACATGACCATCACATGGAAACTCAAGTGATTTCTAAGAGTTAGTTTATTTCAAAACCATCACATGTTAGTCAAATGGTAACAAAACATGTTTTACTAAAATTAATAACAATGTACTGTAACTGATTTTTCTCAGACAAATACTAACTTTCCATGGTACAAAATAAAAATTTTACAAACTATAATTTAATATTTTCTTTACTCAAGTTAATAATTTTATAACAACAAAACTTTTCAATGATAAAGTAACTGTAGTTGTTAAGAATTAGTATATACATATTGTGTCACTGTAGGCAATTTATGTATTTCATAATCATTTAAATGCATTTCAGTAAAATGAAAGGTTTCCTTAGAAAGCAATGCAACGCCTCCTGTCTGAAGGAAACTTAAGATGATATTGGTATCGTACGACAGAGATCTCAGACGAGATTTTATCCTCATTTCATTGACAAACAATATTATAATAGCCGCTGATATACAAATGAGTCGCATGTGCTTTTGGAAAAAAACATTATTGAAAAAGGAAAACAAGTTAGCAAACCTAATAGCTCATTACTTATGTAAGTTATACGCAATTTAACACGTTTATACCAGAACACATATTAACCACATATATATACTAGCGAAATTAATACTAAAGCCAAATAACCTCAAGTGTGGGAAGATTTTGATCTTTAAAATTATAACATTGAAGAATGTTGTGAAAATTTTTTCAATACAGAATTCGAAACAATATGTTATTGCTGCAAATTGCGTGATTAGTCATTTCAATCACGAATAATAAACATGACAAAAATAGAACTCAAAAACCCGCTAGCCAATATCGACATTGGTATATAGCACCATTTTCGAACAAAAGGCTGGGTCGTTGCCTCGAAAATTTTATTCATATCGCTAACAGAAAACAAAAACACAAAATTTCGGAACCAGGGTATCGTATAAAAATAAAACTTCGCTGATCGTCTAGAAAAGTGCGATCCTGTTAGGCGCCAATTAGTCAATAACAATGACACCTTGTCAACCGTAAGACGTCTGCAAAGAGTTATTTTTTATGGCACGTACAATGGAGACTAAGAAAATTCACGAAATACTATCATTTTAGTTTTTCCAACGAAATACTTACTATCTAAAACAGCTGCCCCAAATTCGAACCTTCGCAAGTTCATTGGTTCTACTTCTTTCCATCTATCTTTCTCCTGATCGAAAAATTCCACACTGTTCAAGGTTGCGAATAGGCCATTTTTGCCACCGACAGCAAAAATTCTTTTAGGAGCTCGTCGGGGTATTATGACTTCAAAGTTAAAGTTTTTGGTTGGTAACAGTCGATTTTTCAGAGCATCGTTCAACAAAATTTGACTGGCACGGTCTGACCGAATGAGTTCACTAGTTTCAAAACATCTCGTAAGATAACGAATATTTAAAAGTGGCAGTCGAACATACTGTAGTAGTTTTCCAAGACTAGGTGATCTGTCAGACACGTTATGTTTAACCCAGGTGATCACGGCTTCAAAGACTACTTGTTCTGAAACAACACTCAAGTTGTCATCTTTCAGTAACTCGATCAACTGGTTTTGTGGGAGCTGAAAAAATTCTTCTTGTTCGACTGCTTCTTGAAAATGATCCTGAATGTACTTTTTCGCCATCTTGGCAAGTACAGGACACGCATACGTTTCCCCGAATTTCGCAATTCCTAAGCAGTTACTAGGATGTAGTTGCTCTACAAGGAATTCACAACAAGCTTCCTTCACTTTGTTTAATTGCAGCATATTTGCCGCCGGCAGAAGAAGTTGAACATTTTCTTGTGAAACGCGCGCCTTGCCGGTGTAAGCGAATTCTACCAAAATATGAAGGGCCACTTCGTCGATTCCTTTCAAATAGATTACTTCTTTTTCACTTTCTAGTAAATTTCCAGTAAACATTGCATTAAAGTATGCACTGCAAGCTGATAAAACTACGCGATGAGCTGATACTTTGCTATTTCCAACACAAAGTTCCACATCGCAAAGTTCTCTTCTTTGACGAAGCTTGTTTAACCCGTTCAATAACTGTTTCGAATGGAAAAATTCCAGGCAAGGATTCTCAGAACCATTGACCATTTTCTACAATTAGTCCTTTTTTCTTTTCTTTAAAAAACAGAAATTTTAAAATACAGATTAAAAAAAAAACAATTTATCTATCACCTTTCTGCTCTCATAATGTGAGCTCGCGCCCTCAGTTGGCGATATTTCATTCTCGTCCCCAGAGCCCACAACTCATTTTTATTTATTTGTTTAGTGGCAAAGTGTGCGCAAGATAACTTGTTGTCAGCGGAGTCTTTTTAAAAATTGTATCAGGGGAGAGGGGTAGTTAATATCTCTGTAGGGTAGGTAGGTTTCTTTGGACTGTTCTATTTAAAAACTCGTTGCATAGCAACATAAAGTTAATTGAGACGTTTTTTCTCAGTGCGGGTCAACAATGTTTGACCAACAAATCCTCCGGATGCTTTGTTAATACAACAAAACTCAAATTATTGAGTTTACTTTATACATTTCACAAAATGGCAAAATTTCTGGACCCTCGGGGAAGTGAAGGACTTTATGGTCCGAATCGCGATAGCGCGAGGACAAACGTGAAAGACTTGCTCTCTTTAAGGAATGTTCTGTGCGAGGGCGAATGGATCGACTGCAATGAAAGTCAATTTTTTCCATGGTCTACTACAACTAGTGCTTCGTTTAAGGTAGTTTATTTTTCCGTTTTAATTTAAATGTAAATCGATGTTGATTGATTTTTTTAGATTATGCCAAAAAAACGCTGCTCGCGCTCGTGAATTCGAGATCCTTGAAACCAATTAATAACCTGTGAAGCCAAATTTCAATACACTAGTATTTATATACAATGCTGTATCAAGATTTACACAAGAACTGGTTTATAAATAAATATATTTGCTCTTTGATTCCGAACTCATCGGAGATACAATTTAAAAATTGTTCTGTTAGAATATATAGATCAAATAAGTCTGGTTTATAATGATATTCAGAAATATTCATCTCACATATTCAAACACCTTGCACAATCAGATGAATGCCGAGAAGCTTGTTCTAGCGAGTGCTTTGAAATCATAGATCAAGGAAATAGTTTTAC
>JANCMA020361007.1:0-11524 GCA_024336925.2 Zoanthus solanderi | reverse complement strand
GGGTTGGTTTACCGCGAAAGGTGTGTGGGTGGGTATGTTTGTGTTTTCAGCATTCTAGCCATCGAAATCTTCTTGTTTACGCTGAGTCACAACAGCTCAGTAAGAGAAGTCAGCCATTGCTGTTTTAATCATAAGGGTCATTGCACGCATGCGCGTACACTGATCTGCTGATCTGCGTCAGTTTGTGAATGAACGCAAAAAACGAAACCCAATACATAACTCGAGTAAGAACAAACTTTAAGTAATTCCAAAAATATATCAACATGCGGAAAGAGGTTTCAAGCAGTTGACGATTGATCTTAATCCATGTGGATTACACTATCAACATTTTCTACATTAATTTATCTTAATTTCACTGACGATATACAAATCTTTTGCACGATTTTCAAACCGGCAAGAAAAGGGTTATTTTTCCATTTTTATAAAGAAATTAAACATTATTGCTTTAATTTAGGAATTAATTAAATTTAAAACACTTTCAGCACAGAATACCAGTTTTCAAATCTCGGTAGTTCAGTTGATGGGAAATCGAAAAATGATAACAAAGATAGGTCTAGTCTTACGTTTTTCTTCAGCAATTTTAATCTGCACTAACTATTGCTATGCATTAAAAAATAAAAACAGCATTTCTATTCTCATTTATAAAAGAACAACTAATTTCTCGAATGGCGCTGAATTCTCTTTAACAATTATTCGCAGAGTGAATATTTGGTGAATATTCCCCGCGACGAAGTCGATAAGAATATTCATCGCCCAGATATACTCTAAGCATGAGGCGCATAAAAGCTTAATAAAATTATTAAGGTTTGTTGTTGAAACCATTCTGTCAAGTTAAACGAAAGAAAATTTTTGCAAAATTCTATTTGCTGTTGTCATTTGCTTAGTCACGCGTATCGACATTTCCAACCAGAATTTTATCATTCACTAATTAGCACAGCGACATAATGATATTGTGTTACCTTTGAAAAGTGTTATCCCGAACTTAGTTGCACCCTTAAAACTTTTCGGAATAGCGTTTTCCTTCATTTTGAAAATTAGTTCTCACGCCAGCTATAATTACCTCGCGCGAGGTGATTATATCCCGCATAATACGCGAGCCTCCAACAATGATAATTTTTTTTTTTTCTGAATATAAACTTTATTAAGTTCTGCAAACTTACAGAAATAGTACTACCATTGTACTTTATACAAAATAAACAGAGATAGTTGATAATTATTATCTAAAGCACCATATCTCCAACCATAGGAGAGAATTGATCAGTTTCGTCTCACAAAATAAAAGTTGGTTCCATTACAAGCATTGTCCTAAATCTCCATAAAGGCACAATCTCAGAAAAGATTAAAAGGTTACAGTTTGATAACGAACTAAAATCTCCAAAGGCGATGCAAAAAAAGTTCTTCTCCCTTTCTCATTCTCGGGTACTGGTTCTTAGCATGTTCTTAAATTTTGGGTATTTTTATTCTCACGTTCTTATAAAGAAGATTGTAGTTGAAATAAAAGTTCTTCTCCCTTTCTCATCTTCGGGTATGTTCTTAGTATGTTCTTAAATTTTGGGTATTTTCAGTCTCACGTTCTTATAAAGAAGGTTGTAGTTAAAATAAATGTTCTTCTCCCTTTCTCATCTTCGGGTATGTTCTTAGCATGTTCTTAAATTTTGGGTATTTTCAGTCTCACGTTCTTATAAAGAAGGTTGTATAGTTGAAATAAAAGTTCTTCTCCCTTTCTCATCTTCGGGTATGTTCTTAGACTTCTTAGCATGTTCTTAAATTTTGGGTATTTTCAGTCTCACGTTCCTCTAAGAAGACAGTAGTTGAAATAAAAGTTCTTCTCCCTTTCTCATCTTCGGGTATGTTCTTAGTATGTTCTTAAATTTAGAATATTTTCAGTCTCACGTTCCTCTAAGAAGACAGTAGTTGAAATAAAAGTTTTTCTCCCTTTCTCATCTTCCGGTATGTTTTTAGTATGTTCTTAAATTTTAGGTATTTTCAGTCTCACGTTCTTATAAAGAAGATTGTATAGTTGAAATAAATGTTCTTCTCCCTTTCTCATCTTCGGGTATGTTCTTAGTATGTTCTTAAATTTAGAATATTTTCAGTCTTACGTTCTTATAAAGAAGACAGTAGTTGAAATAAAAGTTTTTCTCCCTTTCTCATCTTCCGGTATGTTTTTAGTATGATCTTAAATTTTGGGTATTTTCAGTCTCACGTTCTTATAAAGAAGATTGTAGTTATAATAAAAGTTCTTCTCTCTTTCTCATCTTCGGGTATGTTTTTAGTATGTTCTTAAATTTTGGGTATTTTCAGTCTCACGTTCTTATAAAGAAGATTGTATAGTTGAAATAAAAGTTCTTCTCTCTTTCGCAGCCTTAGTTTAACTAACAAAAAATGTAACTATTTAGCATTTGCAGAGCGTTCAAACATGAAATTAAAAAATGCAAAGCTGATAAGAGTGTTCTAAAAATGATTACCTGCTTTAAATTGCCCAATTTCGCTGTGAATTCTGCTATATAGCGACTTACTGACTGTATAGAATATAGAGTTATATCAAGCAGATTTTCTTTTGGTAACTGAGATACATAGTGAGAATATTTAAATATCACTTAGACGGTTTAAGGAAACAAATTGAACCATTTCAGAAACTGAGGAATTATACTCATTCTCACAGTAAATTTTTGAAACTATGTGTACACAAATTATTGAAAAAAAATTGGGTAGATCGAATCGGAATCATTCTCCACTTCAGTCTTGATTGTATACACTTTTTAGAATCAGTTAGAACTACACAAACAACAAACCTGTAATCGCTCGCGTGCAATGCTTCATATCATGCAGATATATCTTGAATTGGTCAATGATATCGCTTATATTTTGTCCGATATTTAGAAGTTGTTTTCATATATTTTTTACTAACGAAGACATTAAGAAGTTGAATTTATGGTTTTTTCTGCTTAGTCTTGCGTAGTATATATACTTGAAGAACTGTTTTTATTTTAAACGTTTTTTGCATGGTATGCAAATAAAACCCCAATGTTTGCTGTAAAAATCTAGCTGAAGTACTAGCGACATTAAAAAAGAGAATATATATATATGGCGGACGTTTCTTAAGAGCTAAAACATATATATCGTGAAGACACAATCGCACGGTTTTCAAAGCTTATTTTCGTTTTTTCGTTTTTATTTTTTTACATGTATTACTTTAGCAAGTTTTTTTTTCGACTTGTTTTGTTAAGATGTATTATGACTTCTCCCAAGAAGTTACTACATCATATTTTCACATTTAGTAAGGTGGTCAGTTTATTGCTTGACAAGAGAAATACCAAAATTTGACCATCCCACATTAAAAGCTTTAACTGAAAGATTTTTGCTTTTTCAGTTGAAGGAAACAGACTTTAAAGAAACATAATTTCAAAAACGAAGAATATCAACCACAAATAAAAACAAAAAATGGTTAAAAATCTTACCTTTTTGCTAGGGTATTTAAACTCGGTTCGCATTCAGGAGCTTTCCCCAAGGCACTTTGAGATATAATCCAATATTTCCTAAAAGGCAAACCGGTTTATATGTCCGTTTTATTGTGCTTCTAATTGACAGTGGATATAGATTTCCTAATACCTACCTCTGTTTTTGACAGGCAGACTGTAAGTACTGTTTCACTTACAATGAACCGCAAGTATATAGACAACAGAACAAAATGGCAGACGCAATGATCACTGAAACCTGTAGAAAAATTCTCCGCTCCCCAAAACGCGAGAAATTTAAAAAAGAACAACAGGTTTTGAATCCTATAATCACTCCAAATACGACGGAGCAAGTTCATAAGCTGTAATTGTTTTTTTCCAATAGAAATGTCGTTGCGTGCGTAAATGACATTTTTTCGACGATGTTTACATCTTGTTTTCTAATCTACTGAATGAATTTCGATGCCAGTCAAAGACAATTGTCTCCAAAACGATTCCCTTCACTCGAAACAGTCGCCAAACAGACGCATAGCCGGGAAATCGTCAAAAATTCTGACACACCATTAAACTAATATGAATGAGTGTCTTTAATTGTCACAAACAAATGTGCTGAATTGGACACGGCATCTCGCACGACACGACAAGACTGTTCATTGAAGTTGCTTCAACTTTAATAACTTGACAAAAAATTGACAGCAAAAAGAATTCACAAATAGCAAGAACGCTTAACTGCCAATAACGATATGAAAGAAAAAATTATACCAACAGGTGATGTAGCTAGGCAACTTGCCCATAAGTTGAAGTGTTTTAGTGCCCGGGGGTATACAATGAATATTTCCCCTCGATGAGTTTAAATGAACATTTTTTTTGCATACGATAAAATATGAAGGTGTGCTTGTTTGTCACGTAAAACGAAAAAAGTTACTGACTTAAATACAACTAGAAATACAACCGATTATTAAGTTTGAAAACAATAACGAGCGTTTTGTCTCTTAAAAAAAAAACAACATTCTTTTAATGTATAAATATAATGATAGTAATGGCAGATTCGGGTACACGCTTTCCACGGACGGAAAGATGAGTTTTTTTTTCAAGTATTGCGGCTTAGTTTAACAAGGAAAAGACTTTCTCGAGAGGCAAAACCCATATAACCATATTAGAATTTAAGGAAAATATGGGTGGACTGCGCCATTCCAAATAGACACGAAACTTTAATAGTTTTGATAACCTGTTATTTTTTTATTGTCTGCAAGAAAACTGCACATTGAATCCGAAAGAAAACTCATAAAATAAAATTTATTAAAGATGATTGTATCTATAATTATATTATTGAAATTTTCCTACACTGCATACGAAATAAGTAATTGTTTCTCTTAAAGTCACAATTAAAATTTTAATTAACCCTCAAGCTGTGTTTCTAACCAGAGAAAAAGAAATGAGTTTTAGCTTAAAAACAGAGTTCGATTTAACAAACCTTGTTTATTTATTGAGAACTTGTATGTAGAATAGCCTTTTTCAGAAAAATACTACTGATTAAGATCGTAGGCAAGTCGGTACGGCGCGTAGGTATGACTTATATAGCACCTGCTGCGACGAAAGACTAGCACTCGAAACGACAGCTTTTTATACGACATACGGCGATGATCAAAACATTTCAACCTTGAGCGTTGTCTAAATTACAGTTGTTATGACGAAGGATTAACGCTCGAATCGTCGACTCTTTAACTACGTACGGCGATGATCAAAACATTTCAACCTCGAGTTGTCTAAATTACAGTTGCTATAACGAAGGCCTAACGCTTGAATCGTCGGCTTTTTAGATACGTACGATGATGATCAAAACATTTCAACTTCGAGTTGTCTAAATTACAGTTGCTATAACGAAGGATTAACGCTGGAATTGTCGGCTCTTTAACTACGTAAAGTGACGATCAAAATATTTCAATTTTAGGTTGTTTAAATTATAGTTGCTATAACGAAGGCCTAACGCTCGAATCGTCGGCTTTTTAAATACGTACGGTGATGATCAAAACATTTCAACCTTGAGTTGTCTAAATTACAGTTGCTCTAATGAAGGACTAACGCTCAAAAAATCAGCTTCTTACACTACTTACGGTGATGATCAAAACATTTCAACCTTGAGTTGACTAAATTACAGTTGCTGTGACGTAAGACTAACGCTCAAAACGTCAGCTCCTTACACTACTTACGGTGATGATAAAACATTTCAACCTTGAGTTGTCTGAATTACAATTGCTCTAATATTTTCTTTCCATATCAAATTTTGACTTTGCTATAGACAGGGTCAAAAAAAAAAGAAGCTGAAGATGACAAAAGGCGCTCTCCTTTAAAATGCCATTACTTCCCGGTTATAAAAAGTTTTCACAATCCCTTACGACGTCTTCAAGACAGAGTATTGTCACTCAATAGGTAGACGTGACTACTACAAACATGTACATGCATGTAAGTGTGTGATTGGGTTCAACACGATGCGATGCTACGAAGGTAAGCGCTCAAAGTACATTGAATATAAGATCTACTTTGATTGGTTGTAAAGTTTAATAAATGAATTGTTTGGGCTTCCTGTGTATGTGACTCACTCTTACACTGCTGGATGACATTATGAATCTGCTAGACTAGTCGTGGCAGGAGCCATAAAAAGCGTTTTCCACAAAGCCTAAATGTTGTTTGGAAAACGTTAGAGTTGAGCCCTTAGCTCTTGATTTTATAATTCGGACTTAAGCCTTTCGTCGGAGTGAATGCGTAGGAGATATAGTGATGTAAAGATTGATACGGCAATGAAATAGGTATGCAGAAAAACAAAATGAAATAAAAGGAAAGTGTGAGAAAAGTATATGTTAAAACAACAAAGGATCAGCAACGACAGAAGATTACTTAAACGCGAAGCGTTCATTCATATCGTGAGGATTAAAAGTACCCAAAGTGTAAAAAAGTTGCACATTTTAGGTTTTGCGACAATCGTTGCCGCCTTTAACGAGAGATATACCGAGTACAACAAAAGGAGAAATAGAGTGATTAGAAAAACTAAAATGGTGAGAGAAAGGTTTAAAAAGATCGTTCTTGTGGTCACCTAAAAAGCAGCCAGTTTTTCTAATATTTAACTGGTGACAATAAGAGCACTGAATATAAATAAATAAATAAATAACTGGTTAGATGTTGTGCCATCGAAATGGTCGGTAATGAGTTGGGGCCCGTAACAGAGACCTGTACGACCTGTACGACCTGTTAGACATCGTTTGCGGAACAGCGAAAAGTGCCAGCTTCTATATTGGAGGGCAGTGTTTCAAAAAGCTCAGAGATTGCAGTCGTTCTAAAGAGAAAATATGCGGGCGTTGACTGAAAGTATTCAAAGTGGTAGAATTTGAACTCAGTTCATTAAAATTGCGATTAACAATGGATTTAATAGAGTTGTTGATTTGTTGAAAGTTATGGTAAACAGAATGCGATCATTGGCGACACGAGTCTTTGAAGTGAATACGCATACAGTCGCATGAAAAATAGAAAAGGCGGTCAACAGCAGCGGTAGGGTACTGTCGGGTAAAGAAAGTTATGGTATTTCTTTCCAGTGTAAAGACTTTAGACGCATTAATTATCGACTCCACGTACCCCGTAGTATTAGCAACGAACTGCATGCACTTTGAAAAACTGGGCAAAACAACACAGGACCGATTGTTCAGTGGAAGAGTACCTCAGCTCAGCTCCAAAAAATTTTACATATCCATGAAACTCGCTAGCTTTTTTAAAACCCCTATGCAACTCAAATATTAACCTCCTCAAGAAAAATACAGCAAAATAACTTTTTGACCAAAACTAAGCCCCGGTGTTATTTTCAGTGTTTTACGGCATCTCCCACCGCCATTGCCAATTATCGCCAGAGCTAAAGTAGAATCGGTATAGACTAGACGCCGATCGTGATGGCAGATCCTAGCAGATTAAATGGTAACCAGGAATTAGATTTTGATGTTCTTGATTTCAATAACAAAAAGATCACAACAAAATTAATTACTCATACTTATATTATGCATTCTTGTGCTTTGTTATACTAGGTCATGTGCTTAACTGTCTTATGTTATATCATATTATACTATATCATGTTATGTAATATCATGTTGTATAACATTATTAGTATATCATGATCTGCAGTTCTATTTTATATAAATAACACGCGGGATAAGTGATAAAAAATGTTAGACATAATTTTAGGAGCCAATAGGTGAGTGGAAGTCGGCACAATTTCGAAATTTCGCGAGTTGTATTTATAGAATATACCACGTACAAATCATGGTATTATTGAACTCATATACAATCAGTTTTTTGAAAACCTCGATTTGTTTTAAAATTCTTCACGCATATTAAATTGGTTTTATATAAACGGTGATCTAAAAGCTGTTATTTTCAAAGTGCAATCTTTTCTTTTGTTACTTTGATTTTCGAAATAAAACAAACCAATTTCAACGATTGTAAATCCGTCTTTTAGAAATCTGGCAACGGTTTGAATTTCATTTTAAAAAAATGAAACAGAAAAACCAAACTTGAACGTCGCAAAGTACTGTACAAGAAACCCGAACTTCAAACTTGTTTTAAACGCGGGAACATTTCAGGACGCGCGGCAAAAGCCCGCCAAATCACTGAGTGTATACTCTGATAAATGACAACTTTTACTAGAGTATAAGCTCAAAAAAAATAATTTTACTTCATATATTTAGTGTTTTGAATATATTGAAGACTCAGCCATTTTCAAGCCATGTATTAAACCATAAAAACATAGGTAAGCAAATTAAAGACCAATCATGGTGGTACCGATAGATACGTCCAAACCATGTGATCAATTTTGACCAATCGCACTGGCGGATTTTTTAATGAACGAAGATTGCTTATTAGCATGTGTTATACTATTTGTATTATGTTATCTTGCACCATTTTGTATCACGTGCTACGCTATACCGCATGAAATCACATTTTAAACTCTTTCATATTATAAAAGGTTTTATACCACGATATATATTATTAAGTGTTATATCATATGCTATTAAATAGCACTGTGTATTTCAAAACGCAACATCATGAATTACAATCAGTGTTTATGTTGCTTTATAAAATAATTTGGATAGTACGTGCGTTTTGATTGGTCTACAAGTGTGTTTTCATAGCGCTATGAAGCACGAAAATGACGTGAGCAATGTGGTTGTCTGTCTCCAAGTTGTGAGAATTTACAATTTCATGAAATAAATTAAAGTATTCACATGCGCTTTGCATATCGTCTTTCTCTCTGTTCGTTGGGACAAAAAATAATAATTTTATAATAGAAATGAAACATGTCAGTCTCCGTGCCTTCATAGCCTGGTGAAAAACGAGGCGAACTACCGCGTCTTGCGTTTTCACTGATCTGCTTTCGAATTCTCCCAGACGTTCGCCTCGGTTTACTGTATTACTAAGCCATGTTATGTTATGAATACAACAGGTTACATAACGTCATCACGTTATGTTTTATCAAGTTGTATTGTTAAACTACACCATATTACAGTCTGGCGCACCTAACCGTGGCTACCCAGCATAAGTTCCATACAAGTTTTTGACAGGTTTTTGACACGTTTGATAGATCGTATGATAAAAACTTTCTTCTGCCCTCTTGACCTTTGCCTATTTTCGGGCGATGTGATTGGCTCTTCGGAAATCAACAGCCATCAAACTTGTAAGAAACCTGTCTTAAATTTGTCCAAAGCTTATGCGGGGTGGCCACGGTTGGATGCGCAAGACTGTAAATCATGTCTACGCTATATTTCATTTTGTACTATATCATTTAATGCCAGGTCTATTATTCCTGAAATCATTTCATTTTATTTGTAATTCTACATCATGGTAAATCATCTGTTATACTTTGAAATGTAATAATATTTGTTACAATAATTTGTGTAATAGCATCTTTTATACTACTTCATGCACTATCAACCATTATAGTACGTTTTATGTCATCTGTTATATTATGCCATGTATAATATATCGTCTGATATACAACCTCATGTAATATCTTCTATTATAAACGTCATGGAATATATTATATAATACGTCATGTAATATCACGTTTTTAACAGCGCAAGTATTTTAGAACTGACATAAGAAAAAAACTCGAAGCACCAAGGTAAGTGATCATCAGCCTTTATCAGATGAACAAACTCTACGCAATGAAAAGATCTTTTTCATTTTATCTTTTAATGCCACATGGTGTGTATGCGACAAAACATGGCCCACGTTTGGAAGCCACTGGACTTTTACAAGGCACCTCAATTGTTTATCCTTAAGAATATAAAAAAATATTTATAATTACATAAAATTCATAAAAAAGAAAATAAAAAATTATTATATAAGAAGAATAATTTTTCAATTCGTCTGGAAAACTCAGGGCTATTAGTTCTAACAGAGGGAATAAGTATTTCTCATTTATTTTTGTTTCATGCAAACGTTAGTTTCTTTGACAAAAACAAACATACCCTTAAATTCTTCTGGTAGCACATTATAACTATGTAAATAAACAGTTTGACCAGTTTGGAAGGTGCTAATATTGGCAATATCGAGCAACTTCAAATCTTTAACATAATTCTGCCTCTTTTATGAAATAATCAGAATTTACCACTGTAAAAATGTTGCTAACAATTTATATTCAAAAACAAAAGGGATGCTTGTTCAAAAAACGGCATTGTCGATTTCATTGACAACTTAATAATTAATAACATTTACTTTCTTGTGATCTGCATGTTCCGAAAAAATTTACTCTAAAAGTCAGGTGGTGCAGCAATAAGACTCAGTAGGTAAAAAAACATATTGTAAATACCTAAATCATTTGTTAAGAGAAAATATTTTAGTATCGTATTAGATAATTTGTTTAAAATTTAATGAAAATGAAATATAGACAGCATTATGCCATAATGCTCTGCGCGCGGACAAAAAATAATGACCTGCACGTGCGCATGAAAAAAATTTCCTAAGTCTGGGTATAGTAAACTGACCTGCACCTGCAGATACCTAATTAAAATGTTCCTTCACATACTTAATCAACCTGCCCATGCGCATACGAAATTTAACCTGCAAGTGCACATACCAAAAATCATGCACGTGTCTCTGCACTCTGCATACACCAAAATGACCTGAACCTGCGCATACCAGTATCACATACGCTTGCGCATACCAAAATCATCTGCGCCTGCACATACTAAACTGTCTTGCACCTGCGCATACCAAAATCATCTGCGCCTGCACATACTAAACTGTCTTGCACCTGCGCATACCAAAATCTCCTGTGCCTGCACATAGCAAGTCGACCTGCATCTACGCATACCAAAGTGACCTGCGCATGCGCATATCAATATCACATGCGCCTGTGCAAAATAAAATCACCTGCGCCTGTGCATACCAAATGGTAACAAGTTGGATTCTTCCAAAAACATTTATAAATCATTTTTGTAAAACAACTAAGGGTGAGATATTTTCTAGATATGTGGATTCACGACAACTTTGCAATATTATAAGTAAGGTTATATACATGTAACAGAATAAACGTTCTGTACAAAAATATAACTACAATTTGTATATAGAATAGGTTAAGACTGCGAAATTTTAGTAAACTTCACACAGTAAACGTTTCAATTAAACTAGTCGAATTTCACCCTTCAATTGTATTAGACACTTCAACAACCGATCAAAGAAAACATCGTTTCGAAGACCACTGAAACTAACCTCTTGAGGATTTTATACAACATACTTTCAATAACCACAAGGTTTTAGTGCCCATTTTAGTGACTGCAAGTACTTAGTACTAGTACACATATGTACTATTTATACTTGTGAGATTAGGTTTATTTTAGTTGACCAACGTGACCTTAGTGTCCATTTTAATGACTGGAAGTACTTAGTACTAGCACACATGTGCTATCTATACTTGTGAGATTAGGTTTATATTAGTTGACCAACGTAACCTTAGTGTCCATTTTAGTGACTGTAAGTACTTAGTACTAGCACACATGTACTATCTATACTTGTGAGATTAGGTT
>JANCMA020360906.1:0-11524 GCA_024336925.2 Zoanthus solanderi | reverse complement strand
TATAATTGAATTTTATTAGAAAAAGGTTAGAAAATGCTTTATAAATAATTTTAAGTTAAAAAGAAAAAAAAAAGAATTAAAAAAGGTCAGAACAGGACTCGAACTGAGTTCGTTCACGCGAAAGTAAAAAGTTTTAACACCGGTCCATGCTCGATAGTATAAAACAACGTCTTAAACCATATAATGTTTAAACTATTTTTTTTTTCCAAACTTTTTGACGTGCTGGTTATTTATAGACCAATATTCTGAGTGCGTAAGCATGTGGGACTCTAAGGAGAGTATCACATCCATCTATGAGTTGGCTCATAGAGCCTTTGATTATTTTGGACAACGTTTCAGCAGTGTTTATGCTGCCTTCTTCAGGTCTTCTTATGTTGTTTTGAAAGCTAAGTGGGTACTTAGGTACTTGGAACAATAGAACAATAGCCTTAGATGTTGAATACAAAAGTTGCACGTTGGAATGTAGAGAGCTGACCACCTTCCCACTGCTTGTCATCTTCACTGATAAGGCTCACTTTTGGGGTTCTGTGGACAATGTAAACGTCAAACAACAAAATTTGACAATCTGTTTGCCATCGAGGCTGAACCTTTTACCATTTTTGTTCGAGAATCTCGTGCAAAGTTGGAAGGGAGAACTTATCGACGATCTAAAATGAAAAAACTAGACGAAAAATAATATTTTTCACAACTGCAGTCGTCTTTGCTCCCGTCCATTTTTTTTTAAGTTTTAGGGTTTGAAGACTGTTTCAGTTCTTGTATGAGCAACAAAATTCCCCAACTCGTCTCGCAACATTGCTGCGAAACAGTTTGAAAATCGTGCTGCCCGTTTTTCCACTCGCGTACAAACTTGTTTCGTAGCAGAATTAGTTGTTGCAGTTGAGTGACTCCAGACATTTCATTGGGTAACACGACCAGGTGATAGGCTTTTGTACATTATGCTAGCATTGTTCGATCATTTTGGTGAGGTAAAAGCATTGAGCATCATTCGAGCATTTTAGTGGCATTTTACAGGAATTTTCGTGTTGATAGCTCTTGAACAAGTGGGAAACGACATCCACCCCTCTATCAAATTAGAAATCGACTACCCCTCAAAGCACCAAGACGGAAAACTTCTCATACTGGACTTGATAGTATGGGTAGAAGTTAGAGAGAAAGAGGTCGAAGGACAGAAGAAGAGAGTGTCAGTCATCCTCTATGAGTTTTACAGCAAGAGCGTTTCTTCGAAATCGGTAATTAATGCTAGGTCAGCATTGTTATGGAGTACGAAGAGAACAGTACTGACACAGGAAGTACGTATACTCTGAGTATTGCTTAACTGCAGCAAATACATGCCTTGGAAAAGTGTTACTGAGAAGGTTCAAGAGATGGTTTTGAGGATGCAGTACTCAGGATATAGTAAGAAATTCCGGTACGAGGTAGTAGACTCGGCACTCAAAGCCTATAGAATAAGACAGTTGGAAGAAGAGAAAGGGGTTAGACCCATGCACCGGCCCAAAGAGTGGAAAAAGAACGAGCGAGAGAAGGAAAGGGTAGGGAAAAAAGATAATTGGTGTTGGAAAGAGGGTGACGAAACAGTCATCTTTGTACCAGCAACACCAAGCTCGGAGTTACAGAGAAGGTATCGACAAGAAATTAAAAGACAAGGGTTCACAATCAAAGTGGTGGAGAAGTCAGGTACAACCATCAAGGAGCTACTGCAAAGATCAGACCCGTACATGCCACCAGGATGCAACAAGAGTAATTGCATGGTGTGCCGAACAGAGGGGAAAGGAAAGTGCGATCGACAAGGCCGGTGTTACCTATGAGATCAGGTGTAACACGTGTGGCGACCAGTATGTGGGGGAAACAGCCAGAAGTGCCTACACGATGGGAGTAGAACATAAAGAGGCACTAGAGAAAAAGAGGAAAAGTCGGCCCTGTGGAAACACTGTGGGGAAAAACATGAAAGGGAAACCCAGACGTTCAAAATGAACGTAACAGGTATTTACGGCAACGATGCGATGTCTAGGCAGATAGCCGAAAGCATTAGGATAATAGAGTACCTAGAAACGGTTTAATGAATTCAAAAAATGAGTGGAACTATTTTCAGCTTCCCCGAGCTGTGGTGAACGATTTTCGATGAGGACGAGTTGAAACAACATCCACGAAATGCTGAAAGTGGTGGGGCATTATAATGAATGAGAAACAAAGTTTCTGGTGTATTCAAGATGGCGGCGCAACTGAAGAGGCTCAACTGAGAGCGAAATATATTTTGCAAGCCATTTAAAAGCATTTTACAACAGTTTTTTAACTACAGTTAGCCTTTATATTAAAAAGTATCAAGTACGTAGAAAGAGTAAAAAAGACAAAGGAAAAAAAATGTCAAGTTCAATACAAACAAAAAGAGCAAACACTAACCTTTGTCAGCCCTATAAGGAATCAGTCTTTGAAACAAAAACGTTATTAACAATATCAACAAAGTTTACAAAGTTTCTTCAAAAACGACTCGCGTTCCCAAAATCACGTGACCAAAAATGGCGGGAAAGCCGCCCAGGGGTCTGGGGAAAGTGGGCCTTAATTTTTCTTTTAAAATATTTTTTAGAGATTGATCTTAAAGTTTGTGGAATGTTATTCCACAATCTGGCTCCAAATGTAGAAAATGATCTATATTGAATATTTAGTCGAGAATGCTTAATGGCAAAATTCTTATCAGCTGATGCTCTTGTGTTATAAGAATGCTGCTCACTGACATATGAAAACATTTCACAGACATTGATAGGAGCTCTCTTGGCATGTACTTCATACATCAAGCACGCAATGGTTTCGGTGAATAGGACATTTATTGGTGAGATATTAGAAGAGTAAAACAGTGGGATTGCACTTTTACGACGGTCAAAAAAGTATATAAGTCTAACTGCACGTTTTTGCAATATTAATAATTTGTCAAGATGACGTTTAGCAGCTTGTCCCCAAGCACTAAGTCCAAAAGAGATATAAGACAGTATTAGATAATTATAAGTTTAGAAAAGGGTCTTTCTTGGTACATAATGCCGTAATTTAGCTATAATTCTATTATAGTTATAGGTCCCTCTTGCTAATTTTTGAAATGCTCGCAAGATTTAGCTTGTGACGAAATGCTTTGTTTACACACATAGTACATCATTAGCCATTCATTCGTTAGTATGGACACGGGTCTGCCTGTGCGTTAAAGAAGAATTTCACAGCTCGTACCCAGGCCTCTCTACCTTCGGTTTTTTAAAAAAGAACGAAAGAGTTTGGGTCTTCTTGTATGAGAACGAGGTTCCAAAATGGCGGCTGTGGTTGGTGTTAAAATTGGCTGCACGTGCGCTTGTGTAGCTACTTCAAAGGTTAGTTTTTTCTGCTGAAAATGTGATGTCACTAACATTAACCTGTTAGTGTTCACCAATATCCAAACAGCGTATTTCTTTCAGGATGGAAAAACTGATGTAGTTGCAAATGATGCGGGTGAACGTGTGACTCCAGCTTTGGTTGCATTTATAGGAAATGAAAAGGTTTGTTATGTAGAGTCGAAAATTTAACTTGGTGTTCGACAGTGTGTGTTTCAGGTCAAATCTTTGCTTGGCAAAGCGTTGTCATATTAAATTGTACACGTTAAATTCAGTTCTAATTTATAATTGACAATTGAAATGGTTCGCACCATCATCGGCCATCCCCTGGGGGATATACTCCGGGCAAATACAGAAAAATATGGGGATTTATCCGGGGGAATGAGTGATACTGTCTACATATAGGCAGGGGAAATTAGAAAGTTTTTTCGAGTAGAAGAGGGGGATTTGATGGAATACTTTACATAGCGCATTACACAAAGTACTCACTGCTTAATTACCTTGCTCAGACCAAAGAACAGGTCCTTCATATATGATACATGATAGTGGAGCATACTAAGGGTAATTTCCGTACTGGGGTGTACTTATTTATGTATGCAGTTTCATCGCCTATTTTATTATAGAAGTTAGGGTCTGGGTAAGGTTTAGTTCGTATGACTTAACAATAGTACACCCCAATACGGAAATTTTACCCATATGATTGTTTCATACAACAAATGAAACCCATAATAAGCAGAGAAAAATTCAGAACTATCCTAGATCATGTTATCACGTTGTCTTACTTGAGAGACAAAAATCCGTCAAATAAAATTTACCTTTCTCATTTTTGATCGGTATAGCACCCGCCGTCGAAAAAATCGGCGCTCTCACTGCGGCCGATGCCATCTTTGCGACGATGTTTTTCTTTAAATTCTTAAAACTTTAAAATGGCGTCGCTTACTCAAAATGGCGTCCAAAAATTACTCATGGAGCTATCCGCTGGATGATTGTTTCGCATAACTCATTTTCTCCCCAATGCTCTAGCTCTCGCTCCTCGTCCGACAGATATAACTGAATAGCCACAGGCAACCCAAGCTCAGTGTCGGTGGTAAAATTAGTAACGACATTTTCAAAATAAGCCTTTGTATGAGAAATTCTACATTTTGCCTTCGATCGTAAAGAATCGATCAAACTGGAAAATAATTTGGAAACAAGCATACTTTGAAGCGTAAAAGTTGTTTGGTGTTGTTTTTTTCCGCCAGAGAACGGGTTTTGGGTTCTTGCGAGTGGTTTGTACGTAACTACTATAAAAAATAGAAAGGCAGGAAATTTCGAACGGTCAACGGTTAAACCGGCAGAACAAAATCCCTCCAAAATTCTTTCATTCACCTTTTAAAACCCTACTTTCTCCATAAACAAAAAGCAGAATATTTCTTTAGCCACCGTATAGTTGTGATGGTTCTATCGCTATTCAAAATGAACTAAACTTTGAAACTTTTTTCCTTTCCATCGATAAATCCTGAGACGCTCGGATCATCTTCTCGATGGTTTTCGTATGGCACTGAATCTAGGGTATTTAAAAGAGTAGCTCTTATTCAAGTAATCGTGTAGAAACGAACTACCTTACTTGTATTGAAATTTACGCCATTTTAAATTTTGTACTATGCAAATTATACTCTGCGGGAAAAGCTTTGTGGTGTTACTCATGGAGAGTAATGCAAATCAGTTGATTTCTCATCGAATATACAAATTTAAGTTGACATATGTTTTATAGTGCTACTATGATCAAACTTTTACCCTTCCATTTTTTAGATGTATCACATAGAATTCAATAAAAGAATAAAAACAGCGTTTAACATTTGCAAATATCTGCATTAGTTCTGGAGATATTTAAGTCTAAAATATGAGTAAAATAATATGCAAATATGACTTCTGATGACGTCATACACTCAACCTGCTATCTCAGTTAGTTTTCAGCACAGACTATTGAAACTTGTTAGGCCAATAGTTCTACAGGAAGCATACCTACGGCTATAAAAATTATGATCGCATGGCAACTTACTCTTTTCCAGTCCCCACCCAATTGATTTTAATATTTTAGTGATTTTCAGCTCGTAAAACATGAAATGAGTTTACAAACTTGAGTTAACATAGTTATATGCTTGCTGGATCATGCATATGAGGCACCATTTGCAAATATCAGAATAAAATGCCAAACATGGCCAGAAATGTCTTTGTTTATTGGGGAGGCCTGAAACCTAGTAGTTGCCATGGTAACAAAACTGTTAAGCTCAAATTGTGGTGCACAATTTAGTAGAATCTTACTGCAAAGAATGAAACATTTCTGATACAATATGGTTGAGATATCTTCTTTTATCACATCCTATCAAAACTTAGTTGATTGTATGACGTCATCACTGGGCTAATTTTCATATTTTAAAGACTTGAATATCTCTGGAACGAAAAGAGATATTTGAAAATAGTAAACAGTATTTTTCTTCTCATACAGACTACTTGTTTATGTTTTAAAATGGCTTCGATAGGAAAGATGCGATTTTCATCATAGTAGCACATTAAGATGTCCCAGTAACATTAAATGTAAAAACGCCTTCATCTTCATCCTGGACAACATTTAAGTTGGATATTCTCAGATTCCACATAGTATTCTGTCAAGAATACCTGCTCTTTAATTCAACGTGTTTTGCAAGGAAAGTGATGTAGATTATCATCTTCATCATTTTTGCCACTGATACATTTAAATCTTTTTCGAATTTTTTTTTGTCATTATTGTATTCTTCTTTGTTTAAACACACGTTAAATGCAAAAAAAAAAAAAAAAAAAAAAAACTGAAAAAAAATTCAATATCCAATCAATCTGCTGCCTTAACTTTAATAAGCACAAGTTAACCTCCCCACCCCCGACGACAGTGGACGCGACGCACCTTTGTAGCTAAAAAAACAAACGTATACTTCTATTCAACAAAGAAAACACTTTTAATAATTCTGAATGTAAAAGAAACCTCTCCTTCCCATGCACTAATACCTATCAGTAAAATACCCTTTTGAAGGGAAGTTCTAAAACTATATTTAATTGACTGTCTTTCATTTGAAAGGCTTTTCAGGTATAACTTAAGTAAAAATAATGAATGTTTCGCATCTTAAAAACTGATATTAGTCACAGAATCGACTAATAGTGAAGTTCTACAAATTATTTAAGCGAATGACAAAAATGTGCACATAACGATAATGCAAAGAAAATCGAATTTCCACAACTGAGAAACACGGGTAAAGACGATTTAGCTGAACACTTTCCGTCTGTCTTTTCTCAATGACAGGTTTTACTAGCACCCTGCTAATTTCATAGAAAGCAAAAGGGGTTAACCCTACTCATTTGCAGACCACACCACACACCCCAAACAGAGGGAACTTTCCCAGAAACCTAGGAGGAGTTTGGAGGGAAGGGTTGGAAGGGGGTTAGGTGAAGAGACGGGTTGGAAGGGACGGTTGTTATTGACCTTCTATTAATTGGTGCGAATTATTTACAAACAAACCGGATATTCTCTTGATAATTTTGCGAACTTTCGCTGCAACATTGTTATTTTATTGGCAGTTTGAATGGAACAAGTTGCAATCTGCGCGAGCAAGTTTCAAGTTTTATTTCATGTGTAAGTTGCAAATTTCGTGTCTTCCATGGCTAGCATAAATCGCAATCGTACTAATCACTTAAGGAAAGGGAACGAATAATTGACTTATGCATAGTCGTTTGGTGTAAAACAGACACAAGTTGCTAAATTGTGTGATTATCACCACAAGCGGCACTAACAGTGTGCGCAAATGAACTAAGCAATTTGCTCGCGCGGGTTACAGCTTGCTCGTGCAGTTTACAACTTGATCGCGCAGGCTACAGCTTGCTCGCGAAGGTTACAACTTGCTCGCGCAGGTTACAACTTGCTCGCGCAGGTTGCAACTTGCTCACGCAGGTTACAACTTGCTCCGCAAAAACTGTCAATTAAAATACAAAATATAGACCAAGCTTTTATATCGTCATAGCTTTTGTATGACTATCAATCAAAATACACGATTCAATGGAACCGAAACCAATTGTGGAGAGGCACACAGTTTACGGAAACAGTAACTGTGTTGCTATCCATTTGCAGCAACATACATCGTTTATGCTCAGATATCAGAGACCTTTAGATACGAGTGTGAGTATGAGAATGAGTGAGAGATTTCAAGCGCGTGCATTTATTCAAGCAAACTTGTTGTCGAGAAATTTCAAGCAAAAGTCGCCCTCTCGACAATGAGTTTGCTAGAAAACGCACGCGCGCCTTGAAATCTCGTACTCGGATCTATAAAGGTCTCTCAATACTAAAGTTATAGTGAAAATTTGCAAGGTTGTCGTCCAAAGAACATCCGGTTTGACTATAATCCCTGATCACTTCAACTTTGCTTCTTGAAACCGACTATCCAAACTTACTATTATAGCAATAAATAGGGGCCTTAAGCAACGAGGACGGCGAAGCCGATGACGACGACAAAGAACAAGAGTAAATACAATAATTGCACGTTGGAATACATAGAGCTCGGTACTTGCACGTAGTTGTCGCTAAAATACAACGTGAAAAGGCCTCTTTTAGAGTTGTCGAGACTACGAGGACGTAACGGCAAAAACTTCCTCAGTGTTTGTTTAGCTTCATGGAAAAACATTTAATCATTTTTCTACTCACAAAGTTTAGGGCAAAGAAAAAACCCTAATGATCCGCACAAAAAAGTACAAAACGACCAGAAATGTGATTTTTCTGAGCCGTCGTCGTTCGCGTTCCCGTCCTCGTTGGGTAAAGTCCCTAATAGTGAAGCAATTATATAAAAAATTTGAAGTAGTGTCTCATGATCCCATCGGAAACAATAAGACGCTCACTTTTTAAAATAATCATTTCTTTCATATTGATTTTGGATATTAAAAATGTCAAGAACGGAGTATGAATAATGTGCTTGTGTAAACTAAAATGTTGTTTGTTGACAATTGAAAGGCTTGGTCTTGCTTAAGATTTTATTCCTTTTCCTCCTCTGAACAGTCCGTTTCGCTGTCTTCCAGGAAACTCCAATCCAATGTCTGTGAAAGTAAAATACTTTTAAAATAAGGATATTCATGTTTTAAACAAATGAAACATAAAATGAAAAATAATTTTCGACCGCTTTTTAAATTTACACAATGACAAACTAGAAAGTATTCTTTAGGTAAAGTGCAACCTTTTCTACTTTATATAATTTTCATCGCAGTTGCTAAAATGTAGATAAAAAAAAACACCCCTCAGAAATAATGGTAAGCCACTAGGCTTACAATTAATTCTCGTACGAATGCGATTACCTTCAACGGTCAAACTCATATGTCTCAATTTCAATGCAGTGAGCTAGAATCTAACGAAGTGCTAAGGGACTGGATAGTTTTGCTCATTATATCGAAAACACCGGAGACTCCCATATCTCGTAATTTTGCAAAAAAGAGTCACAAAAGATATCGGAGTCTTACGGAGATGCGCGTGGCAACATAAGGTTTTTGCCACTAAAAGATACCAGCTAAAATGAACAAATTTAAAAATTCTAAACATTTTTAATAGTTGCAAAGACGTCAACTTCAAACACCTTCTCGTTAAAAGTTTAAAATCGATTAATTTCAAGAACAGTGACAAATGAAACAAAAGATTATATCTCAATTTTTTATAAGATATGAAAAAATGCTTTCCAACAGTCATTGCTGTTATTATTACATAATAAATTATTATCCTAAAAAGACACTGTAAAAGATACCAGTCAGACTCCGGTGGCTCCAAACCCTTTAAGACTTCCTAAAAGATATCACATCCCTAATTTTGACCCCTCAGTAAAAGACACGACGATGATTATCACCCGTTGCCAACTGCAGTCATACCCCCTCCCTCTCTCTCGCAGTCGAAAACCTCGAAGGCACATAAAAATAACTAAACAGTGCGTTGTATCGAGGTACAATACTGTTTACAGTAAAATGTTGTTGCTTATCAAGACCAAACAATTTTGTGAACAACCTCAATTGTTATATTATTGTCTGTTTGAAACATTTCTCGGAACCCGAGTTGTGTTTAGTGCATGAAAGCAAGCGCAAGGAATGTGAACAATGGAGAAAGGCCATGCGCCACAAATCGTGGACCATGTGCCATTAAATCGTTAACGTTTGTTCCATTTTTTCTAAAACATGGAGGACGGATAACAATGGAAGTAACTGGAAAACAAGAAACAAATAACTTGAACTACAACTTTCAGCAATGTATACAAACTCACCAGAATATCTCGATTGGTTTCTTCATCAGTAGTTTTCAAAGTTCCTAGCATCTCCGATATTCTGTTAACATAAAAAACAAAACAAACGGGTAATGTTGGCCACTTTCTCCAAAAATGAAACACAACATTGTTCCTCTTATTTCCTGCCCAGGGCCTTGTTTTGCAGTGAAACAGAGCCTTTGCAATCACTTGATGTTTACGTATTTTCTATTATGGCGGACACATTCAAACAAATGGCATGATGGTCTCCAGCCGGCGATAAAGAACACATTGGATAGTAGATGATCATCATATAATAATCTGCAATATTTGAAGGTAAACGCGAGCCACGTGATCACGAAAAACTTTCTTACCTCTCCATACTCCTTGTGTTGTCGTCCACGACGACAATACTTGCAGAAGTCAAGGAACTTGAAATGGAGCTGGTAATCGTCTGCAGTGTTGAATTTCAATAAGACTGTTTTAACACAACGTTAAGGGATATATTAACCCGGTGAGATCATAAAATGTCCCAAACAAAAGAAATGAAAGATTTTGTTATTGTTAAAGGGAGACCAACATGACCGCTATGACGTCTGTTACAAACGACGAAACATAACGTGAAATTCTTTTTCAAATTTCAAAATTAACAAACACTTGAAAAACTTCCTACAAATGAATCGACTGAATCAACTTCATAAATAGATCGAATATAACATCAATAATGTCTACAATTCGTGACAGAAAAACTGAACGACAGGAGCTAGTTTATTAACTGGCTCCGAAGTTGCAAAAGGTGTTCCTGGTTAATAAGAAAATAAGTGTTTTTGAGATAAAGGTTCTGCAACTGATGCAAACAGCAATTAACCCTTCATCGTTGAGTAATCACTTGAGGCTTTTAAAAACTCACACACTAAGGATTCACAAGAAACTAGATTATCAAACAAGGAATTCTCGTTTTGAGTATTTTATTGAAAAAGCCTAGTTACTGTACTTCCAGAATTGAGAGATTCATGTGAAATTGTTTCAAGGTTCTTTCTAAGTGTATCGGAGGAAAGCTGATAACTGAAGATAACGCCATTGCCAACCTTTTAAATTTTCACCCAATCATAAACTTCACTTAAAATTTTCCTTGATACACACAAGAAGTTATCAAATAAATCAGAATTTTATTGCATTTTTGACGTTATGAATGACCGACCCATGGATGACCAACTGAGCTATAAAGCTACAACTGAGAAAGCTGATCATTTTTCAGTTAGCTCATCAAATTGTAAGAAGTGTTAAGAGTATGTATTAACTTCAGTCATCTTTGAACTATAATAACGTTGTTCAGTAAGCGAGAACGATATACCTTTTCTTTCGTGTATGCTAGTTTCCAAATATCTTTCTGTCTCTGCTTTTGAAACTAAAAGCAAACAAACACAGCAGGTTGTTAGTTGAAGGGAGCAGAATTTTAATGCTGAAGGGTATTTTTAATCAAGTATCAATGAGGCGATCCACGGATACAGAGCACAAGTAAACCTACAATTCATAGCAAAACTAGCATCCTCCACAGGTTCAATGCTTTCTTTCGAACGTGCGATATAAAGATGGCTTAAGATGCAAAAAAACTTCTAAATAAAAACAAGGGCCAATCTCAATCAAATTTTCCGAAATTCAATTCCAACGAACTATGCTTGTTATACACTACTCTGGGAAACTACTAACCAAATCTTTCCTTAAATCAAATACTAAATCTGTCTCGCATCTTCATTACTCGGGCTACCTGTGGTAGGCCGAGCCTAGGTTTACCTTTTCAATCTATCAATCTATCAATCTATCTATAGACGATGTCGAAAACGTGTAAGCCCGCGTTGCTTACCAGCCTGCGGTATCATTGAAAACCGCGAATGCGAGAATACG
>JANCMA020360905.1:0-21443 GCA_024336925.2 Zoanthus solanderi | reverse complement strand
TTAAGGAGGGATGATGGCCATGTTTTGAGGAAGGCATTGGAGTTTGAAGTGAAGGGAAAGAGGAAGCGAGGATGACCAAGGAAGACATGGAGATCACAAGTGGAGAAGGAGAGTAAGAGTGTTGGTTTGAAGAAGGAGGATGAAAGAATCAAGCGAGATGGAGAGTGGGAGTGGGAAAGATTGCTGGCAGAGTGGGGTAAATCTGGCCACCCTCATTTACAGGGATACAACCAGATCAAAACTGGATTGATGATGATGATGAGGAGGGTACAGTAACCTATACTGTTTACATGATGTGTGATTGGGCTTTTTACTTATCTGTGATGCAGGAAAAAAATGTTTCAGTATTTTGTGATTTTTTTGTTTTGTGAATAGTGAACAGCATTCAGAGTATTTTGTGAAAAAAGTAATATTTTCATGTGATTCAAGAACCATAATTGGTGTAGGGTACCATCTTCTGTTTGCCAGTAACAAAAATGAATTACAGTACTTCTCATTATTAATTTTTTTGAAGAACATTGCATTCAGCTCCATGAAAACTGATTTAGTATTTTGATGTGAATTTCCCCTTCCTTGTTTTCTTTTATTAATTATATTCATAATATGTATTAATTAAAATAAAAAGCCATGGAAATCTTGATCCAACACCCCAAAATAATGAATTTCTCAAGGTAAACTTGGAAATCGTTTAAAGAATTCAAATTCCAATGATTTATTTGAAAACAAGTGACACCATCCTCTTTATATTGTACATTTCAGGAGCTGTAAATTTTTTACCAAAAAGTATCAATAGACCTATGGTGTAATATTGTAATTATTTAGCTAAAATTATCTTATTGACAGTATTATAAGAATAATTCATTTGCCACAGTTCACCCTTGATGAAAGAAATTGGTTAAAAATTATAGTAGGTTGTTCTAGACTCTGGCAAAGAAAATAATGATTATGTAATTAAATTCTCAATTAATTATATTTATTTTTAAATGTCTTTTATATTGTAGATGAAAAAAAACTGTCTGTGGTAAATTTCTTATATTTGAAAGAGCATCTTACTTTACCTTATTAATTTTACAGTAACAATCAAAAATGTCAACCTTAAATGTATTATAAATTTTAAGTATTACCAATTTTGTATCATTTTTATTGCAGAAAAAAGAAAAAAAGTCAAATCAGAGTGACAATGCAAAGAAGATAATAAAAGATGAAAGAAATGATATGGAAACAGCAGTTGGTAAGATAATGCACTAGCAGGCCTGTCAGTGAAAAAATCAGTAGGCGTGCGATCATTCGCTCGCCTTGGCTAACCGAGGCGTGCGATGGCGTGCAGTGACTTAAGTGACTAAAAGCGCAATAATGTAGGCGCCTGTATATTTCGTCTGCTTTTTACCGCAAAGGAGACAAACTGTCTAGACTGCTTTCAGCAAATATAATTATTTTTGATACATTTAAATGGTTTTTCTTAACATGATAGAGCTCATTTTTTATTTAGACCTCAACTTTTGAGGGACGACTAAAAATAATTCTTGGTTGTACAACAAGCAAAGGAACAATCAAAAGAAAAAAAAACAGAGGGACCTGCAGCTACATGATTTTCCGCAAATTCTAAAAGAAAAGAAGCACAATGACCTGTTTTGAAAAAGTAAGAAGTCACTGCTTAGAAATACCAAGAGTGATAAATTATATATTTTAGGCGTGCGATGGATCACACGTCTGGCTTTCGTTAATGAGAAACAAAAATTAGTATAAGTTAAACAAAGACCTTAAGTCAAATCGAGTCTGACTGTATGTTTAAACATGGTTGTAATTGTTTAATGAGTAGCATCTCATTAATAAGACAATCAAACTTGTTCTCACATTTTTTAATACTTTAAAACAACTGCGGTGGTCATCGGGAACTGTGCCTGCGTGTCTGTTGTCGTAATGTTTTCAAATTGAGGAATTCGTACTTCTATGTCCATCCATGTGTACGAACAGATGTCCACAGGTGTACTGTATCTGACTAAACCAGCATCGCAATATACCACCCAGGAATTACCAGGAAAACTCCTGGAAGAGGGGAAGAAACCTGTAACAACAACTATAAAAATTTTCTTATAGCTGTGAAGGTAACAGGAAAATAAAAATTGAAATTGTCAACAAGTTTAGTGATAACGTAACTGGAAACAAAAGCACAAAAAGTCGTGGAGATAAACATATGTTGCAGGTTTCTGTATTGTTAGCATCAATTTTTTTAAAAGTTGATTTTAATAAAAATATGAATATTTTTAATTTAAGAAACTAAAATCCAGATAACAGACAAGAAATTAAGAAGACCTTCTCCAACAGTAATTGTATTTGAGGAGCCTGGAAAGTCAAGAACAAAGGAAGAACACAAAGTATGTCAGACGTTGTATTACTAATTTTTGATAACTAATACTTTACGTGGGAGATGAAGTTTGCTTTAACTTCAATTTTCTTTTTACCAAAGCTTTGATCTGTCATACATTTTCATGTCTGTCACATAATTTTTATGAAGTTGCTCAAATGTTTTTCAATTTAATAGATTAAAGCAATTTACAGCTATTTTACTTGAACTTAGTTGGCAAGAGGAGATGGCCCGTGGGAGCTGCTTTATGCTGATGACTTGGTATTGATAGCTGAATCAAAGGGAGAAGTGACTGACATGTTTAATAGGTGGAAGGAAGGGATAAGCAGAAGGACTGAAAATAAATAATTATGGAAAAGACAAAATCAGTGGTGACTGGAAATAAGGCTAGAGAGAGGATTCAGTCAGGAAGATGGTCATGTAGATGCTTTGGAAGAGGGGTGGGAGCAAACTCTGTGTTGTGTACTGAGTGTAAGAAATGGTTTCACTAACAATGCTCAGGTCTTAAAAATCTTCGAGGGGTGCAGAACTTTGGATGTCCAAGATGTGAGAGAGAGGGGGAGGGTGTTGATGTTGGTGGAGACAACGAGGTCCAGGGTTGGTAGTAAATCGAGGTGTGTTGGAGGAAGTAGAACAGTTTTGCTGCTTGGGATATGTGCTGGACTGTGAAGCAGAAGTGGAGAGAGCAGTGCAAGCGAGAGTAACAGCTGCATTGAGAAGATGGCAAGAAATAGCGAGTTTATTGGTGAACTGCATCATAGGACTGAGGACTAGGGGAAGGGTATATGAAGCTAGCATAAGATCTGCTCTACTGTATGGAGCAGAAACATGGGCATTGACAAGCAGACTGATGGATGTCTATGCAGATGTGATGGCAGGATGCTGAGGTACATGGCAGGAGTAAGGAGGCAAGACGGGAGGTCTAGCAGTGAGGTGGCTGAGATGTGTGGAGTTGACGACCTTTCTGTTAAGTTGAGGCAGAGAAGACTGAGATGGCTTGAACATGTTAAAAGGGCAGGGGGGGTGTGTGTTGGTTGAGGTGGGGGAGGTGAGAGTTGGTGGGCAACAGCCGGAGGAAAAGCCAAGGCTGGAAAAAGTGGGAAGAGTGTGTGATGGAGGATATGAACTTGTTAGGAGTGGAGGAGCATGTAGCGCAGGATCGACAGATGTGGAAAGCAATCATCGCCTGTCCAGCTCCATCCTAGATGGGAAAATACTGATGTTATGCAAAAATGATGAATGATAATAATGATGTAGATTCATTTGACATTTAAAAGTTGTACTTCTTGATTTGGTCGTTTATTTTAATACAAGGGAAAAAATGTGGCCAAGCAATATCTGTACCTCTAGTGTCTCTCTCTTTCAAAGAATTTACTCATCATTTTGAAACATGTGAGTGTTATCCTCTAGTGTTGAATAAATCTTTCACAACTGAGCTTAGCAAAAAAGAAGACAAAACTTTAGATGTTACATTGTATTGTGATGATGTTGTCAACAATAAAAGAATATAATCTCTATATTGTTTTCACATGACTATTGTAAGGCCAAAACGTTTTAACACTCACAGAGGAAATAATTATGAGCAAGGTAATTCATTAACAATCATTTTAAAATGTACAGTGTAATTACTCATAGTGCTACTAACTACAACTTTGGTGGCTAGAGATCTGTGTTCTTCTTTAAACAGTAACATAAACTACACCCATGTTTCTGACAGATCATTCCAGGAAAACAGCAATTCAAGAGAAACAAAATTAACATGAAGTAAGTAAATTAAACTTAGTCATTCTCAAAATTCCTCAACCCCTTACATTGTTAGACAATTATGTTTGGAAATGAAAAAGTGGGCGTGCATGGTTGATTTGTACTCACCTTAAATTATCTTACTATAGGTTCCTTTTTTTTCTTTATAATGTTCTTCATTAGTAATAAATAGTTCGTGATATTTATAGCTGGATGTTTGGGGAGGAATCTCATTAAAGTGGGAGGAATAAATAATATTATCCAAGTATAATACAATGCTTCATAATAAAGTGCGGTGGAATATATTATTTATTTTGTATTATCTGCTCAAAAGTTATGAGTGCACTTAAAAAGAAAATGATTGCTTGCCAGTAAGTCCTAGAAGTTCAGAGTATTTCAAAACATGAAACCAAAGTTAGTAGAGTCTACAGGTTAGGAAATGTGATGACTTTCTTTGTTATATGTTTTGTTCTCTATTTCCCTATTGAAATAAAAATGATAATGTTCACCGTGCACAAATAGCAAAAGGCTTTGAGATGTAAATGACCAAACGTCCAATAGACTAATAAAGTATCACACCTAGAACAAAAGATCCTAACCGTGATCTTGCGCACAACATGAAACAAAGAAACATTGTAATCTTTATTGCAGTTTGCTAAGTTTTATAGCTAGCTAAATCCATTACGAGCCAGGTGGCCCATGGAGGTGGCACTTATCTCCGGTTTCTGTAGTGTTAAGTGGATGAGAGTCTTTGACTCTCCCTGGATGGGACACTAATCAATTGCAGGTTAGCTCCCAGCAGGTGCTGGTACTCATTTACCTACCCTGGAAGGATGGAAAGCTGAGCTGGCTTAGGCGGAAAAGAAAGTCACACGAAGATTCAAATTTTGGCAGAGCTTGGATGGAACTGGGGACCTTGTGGTTGGAAGGCGGAGATCTTACTATCTGTGCCAACCATGCCTGCTAAGTTTTATGACCAATGAAATATTGTAAAATGCATAAAGTAGGGATTAAATACTATAAAATTATAAGCAAACATAGAAAGATTAGCGGTCTGATCACAAAATTATTGCATAATCTTATTCTTTTACATTGCTTCAAACTTGTTGTTTTGTTCAAATGTCTAATTTGCATACACATTTAGGGCTTACTGACTCGAAAAGTAGCAAGATTTTTTTACAGATATAATATAATAATTTCATAATATGAATTATATTCTGTTACTTTTTATTCTTGAGGCAGTGTTTCATTCTAAGACAATAAAAATTATACTCCTTCCACTGAAAGGAGATTCCTCCCAAAAAATCCAGCTTTTTTTCCTACGCTTCATAGTACTTTCATTACTGTTTTTCTGTTTTTTTTATCACTTTGTATGCATATAAAAATAAAAGGAAAATGTATACAATTTAATTTGTCCATGTAAACTGAAGCATGAAAACAGAAGAAATTTGCAACTTAACACTTCCACTGAAAGAGACATAATTTACACATAGTAGTTGATTTCGAAGGTTCTATTTATAATTCTGTTTTTAGGTCAAATGTTAAAGAGGAAGTTGACTTGAGAGATGTAGCACGAGAAGTGAAAGAGTTTGGTAAGCAAATGAAGATCTACATTTTTATTTCTTAACTTAAAGTTAACTACTTAGTAATCTATCTTGAACTTAAACTTGTTAAGGTCTTTGCCCGTCCAGGGACAGGTAGGACTGCTTACAAGATGATGCATCAATTTGGAGGCTTCCAGGAAATTACTCCAGCTGGAGCTATCTTGAACTCTTAGAAGGGTTAACTAAGTCGAAGGAACCCGTCTGAGTCCTTCTCGTTGGTTTTTTAAAAGTTTTTCTTGGATTGCCGACATTTCGGTTTTTGTGAGTGAGGGATCCAATCTAGTAGGAGTCTTGGAAATCTTTCTATGGTACTAACAGCCAATATTACATAACCCTTGATTATTTAGTAATCATCATTGTCATCATTACCATTATCATCATCATTGTCATCACCTTTACCACCATCACCATCGTCATCATAAACATCATCATTAAACCGTCATCGTCACCACCATTATCATTATCATCACCACTACCACCACCACCACCACCATCATCCTCTCCACCACCATCATCATCATCACCATCATCATCATCATCATCATCATCATCATCATTATCAAAATATGAGTAATTTATTTTATTTAAAACTTTTCCATGATAGCTGCTTGAACAGAACTAATAGCATCAGATAGGCTACCAACAGTATTGGCGTCAAATATGAGATATAGTTGGATGTCATCTGCAAAAGAATTGAAAGCTTAAACCATGTTTTCTGATAATGTGCGATACATAGACAAGGAAAAGAAGCGTACCAAGGACACTGCCCTGAGGCACATCGCACTTCAAGACATTTGGGTTAGAGTGAGTACCATTAACGGAGACATACTGTTGCCTACCAGTTAGGTATGACGTGAACTTTAACAGGGAGTCAAACTCTCATCAGCCTAACGCTAAAGAAACCGCAGAAATGAGCAGTTCAACAACCCACCTACTGGCATTGTGAAAGAGTTTTGCTTATATACAATACTTATTTGGTATTACAGATAATTTAAGTGTATTCCCTCCTAACATTTAATCAAAATGATAAATGCTTCAGAGTTGATAAATTTGTCTAAGATTTTAAAATGTTAGTTGTGTACTTACATACAAATTTCTCTCAAACTACGTTATTTGGACTGCAGGAGCCACTGGGTTTAGCAGGGCGGACAAAACAAAGTTTGAGCAAGAAAAAATAAAAGCATTGGGAGGAAAGGTAAAGGTTAAACTATTATCTATTAACTTGTGCGAATATCATATGAAGTCTCTTTTTTCATTGGTAAAGTAATTAATCAGATATCTGTTTAATCATTAAAAATTTTTCTCTTGGATGATTAGCCTGACTTACAGTACACAAACGAATCCACACAAGTTCAGTTTTTTTTTAGAAGTAAAAAGCAATTTGCAAACGATTTCCACTTCTATTTTCATATTGTTTTATGATTTTCGGAAGCATCTTAATTTTGGTTCTAAGCCCTCCCCACCCCCTTGATGTTTGATTCGCCATTGATTCATGTGAAAAGCCAATGCTTTGTTTTAGTTGTCGGTAAACTATTCACAATAAATGTGTAACAAAAATCAGTTTAAAAAAAATTATGTTGTTGAAGCAAAATAATTTCAGTCATTGAACCATTCCTCACATCACTGCGGCCATGCTTGCTTGTGTGATCGCAGCATTTGGTCCAGTAAGTGGGTTAGCATTTCAGTCCTTCCTTATTCAAATCATCCTTTGCCGCATAAATATACTAAATGTAGTTAAATCTTTTCACAAGCGAGCATCGTCTACCGTTACTGACTGTAATGGATACATATATTCACTATAAACAGGAAAAGCAAACAAATTTGGTTCGCCTTTCAATATTATTATAAAAAATGTTTGACATAGAAGTTCTTCACCACGTTTTCAGGAAGTTTCACTTAAAGTTAATCTTTGCCATTCAAAACAGGCTCGAAAACGTAAGCATGTACCTTACCCTTTGGCAATCCAAGCAGCCAAAGAGAGAAAGGAAAAAGAACTTGAACAGCAGAATTTGGTAAGATTCAACGTGGTACTTTAACGTAATGTGGTACAGGAAGGTTCAACGTGGTAGATTAACGTAATGTGGTACAGGAAGGTTCAACGTGGTACATTAACGTAATGTGGTACAGGAAGGTTCAACGTGGTACACTAACGTAATGTGATACAGGAAGGTTCAACGTGGTACATTAACGTTATGTAGTACAGGAAGGTTCAACGTGGTACATTAACGTAATGTGGTACAGGAAGGTTCAGCGTGGTATGGTACCATAATGTGATACAGTAAAGTTTGAAGTGGCAGGGTAAGGTTCAATGTGATAAAGTAAGGTTCAACCTGATGATTGCTTTACATTGCTAGAAATCGTCAAGTTACCTGTTACCTGTCTTCTTCATGCCATGCAGCACATAAGGTATCAACTAAGGAACAGTCCATTGCCAAGTTGTTTTCTGCCGGGCCCTTTTCCTACTTTTGGAGTCCATGTAAAGGCTGTTCCACATATTCTTTCCTTTCCCTTCCTCTACAGTAAACTTCCATTTTCTTTTCCTGACATCCAAAGAAGGGGTTCCAATTTATCTGAATTCTATTCTATTTAGGATAGAGTCATGGGAATTGCCACAAAGATAAAGCAGAATAAAGAAAAACGAACATCGCAGCCGAGGTTTGTATGTTAACAATATTTTAAGATTTATGAAAAACGAACGCATTACAAGTATTAATTATACATGATAACCAACGAGTTGACTATATAACTATCTTGCTGCAATCTAGTTTCTAAAAATAGAATCAGTTATACATAAATAGATATAAATAAGCTAAATCCTTTACAAGCCAGGTGGCCCATAGAGCCGGTTCTTATCTCCGGTTTCTGTAGTGTTATGCAGATGAGAGTCTATGACTCCCCCTTGGATGGGACACTAATCCATCGCAGGTTAGCTCCCAGCAGATGCTTGTACTCATTTACCTACCCCGGAAGGTTGGAAAGCTGAGTTAGCTTTGGCAGAAAAGAACGTCGCACAAATCAAATCTTGGCAAAGCCATGGATCGAACTGGGGCCCTTGTAGTCGGAAGGCAGAGATCTTACCAACTGCGCCAACCACGCCCGCCCTAGATATAAATAGGATAGACGTTATTTCATTCTCCGGCGATAGTGCTTGATGCGGAAGTGCAGGGGTAGGAATTAGGATTTTGTTTTGTAGAACAATCGATGGTGGAGCTTGAGCCTCACAGATCTGTTTCATCTGGCCATCAACTGCTCGTTCATCCGGAGCTGGAACTGAATATACAAAGAATTTCAAGTGTTTACAATATCAAATTTGTAACTCCGACGATTCTTGATAAAATACCATTTTTCTTGTTTTTTCGCGCATGCTTTCTGTCACATTTGTTTACATTCCTCATGGTTGTTAGTGAAGAGCTTACTCTCGTGGATGTTCATCCGATTCTGCAAAAAAAAGTTCGTGCTCACTGGTCAGTAAAAACCAAAAAACCTAACTTTCTTGGTTTCTTTTTGTTGGCTGGAATGGCTTCTTCGTTTAAAGCTAAAAATGTGAAAGCACGACGCCTTTTTAACTCCTACTGCTAAATTAAGTAACAGTCGTTAATATCGCGAGCTATGAGAGCCAATCAGATATCGCGAAAATGGATATCAGTTTTTTTGATAAATAATATATATTAAATAATAGTAGTTAGTATTTACCAAAGCAACCGATATCCATTTTTGCGATCTCTGATTGGCTCCCGTAACTCGCGATATCCAAAAATTATTTGATTTTGACGCCGAAATCAAAATGACAAGAAGCGCGCGTGCTAAAACTAGAAAAAAGGTTTACATTGTATTGTTTCTTTGAAAATAAAGTGCATTTTTATTCTATTATTTTGGTAAATACTAAAACAACTATTCCCCTCAGGGTCGGTGCCTAGCGCTAGATATATATCTCAACGCTTCGCGTCTCGGTATATATTGTATTCACCACTATTCTTCTCCCCTTTAGGGTATAATTGTTAAATATTAGTTATACACGTGGTAGCTTGGAAAAACGGATTTTCTCTTCTCGCTTTGGGAACGTGATAGTAGTACTTAGCCTTAAATTAAACTGACGAAGATTTGCTCCACGAAGATGGCGCGAACTAAAACCTTAAACCGAAGCTTGTATGAAATTCTAGCACTTGTTAGATGTTACAATATATAAAACATAGATATCATATAGGGATAAAATTAAAAGTAATTGAAAGGGGTAAAGATTAATTAAAAATGTGCGCATTTTAAGATATTTTTAAGTGTGAGTGGAAATTTATATACTAAAAGATTCGCCCCATTAAATAACTTTTAAAAGAAGCTAAAAATTCGGCCATTAGTTTCTTTTTTAACTTTTGTTTCAAATTGTTGTGATTGCTGCTGTGTTTGACTGTGGGTTCTAAACTGTTATACAGTTTTGTTGCTAAGTAACGGAAAATCCGCCGGTGGCAGTTCTATAGTGTGGAATGTTTATTCGTGTGCGTTTCTGGTTGCGCATCTTGAAATTTCTCCTCCAGTGACAAGTTTTTCAGTAAGGTACATAGGGGTGTAGCTTTTGATTCATTTGAAAAGGAAGACGGCGTATTCCAAGTACATTTGCTGTTTTAATGGTAACCACCGCAAGACTTTCTGCACTGGCGTGATGAAGTTGTAGTTTTTGATTCCCCTTATCATCACTTGCTATGAGAGATCTATCCAAAACCCACTCATTTAGAATGATGGATCGACCCATACTTCATCCAAACCTTCAGTTTCAGTTTCTAACGGTTTTTTTTTGCTTTAAGGGACTATGGCCGATGGGTGGACACCAGTAAAAACCTCGACACTTCAGTTGGAAAATACAAATCAGGTGTGCTACGGTTATCAAAACTGGATGTTAGGAAAATACATAATTCCAACAAGAGAAAAAGGAAATGACATTTCTTAAGAATCTTGGCGAACTGAACGCAATAAATCATGCTTTCTACTTGGAAACACTCGCTCTTACAAGAGTAAGTTTAAAGCGCAGATGCTGATTTATCTGAAAGACAGTCAAAAGGATAAGGTGCTTCCCTTATGACACTCGTCAAGTGACCTCTACTAGTGTCAGTGGCCATGTAGCTTGTGATGCAAACTGGAACGCTGGAAAGAACTATTTAACCATGCTAGACTGTCAAATACTCAAGACTATGTAGATGGATGTGGAGTTGTTTAGCTTTGCGCGAGCTCTTCACATGTTGGAATTGAGGGCAGAGTCGTTGCGTTCGTAATTTCGTAATAACAAAATTATTTCAGCAATAGACTGGACTCTCCGCAAAACTGTTACTAATCTACTTCCTCTTTTGTTGCAATTGCCTACGTAGTGATTGTTCAGTGAATTATTTTACAAGTAATTTTTCCTGGTAGAAGTTTTTTGTTATGCTTTCCAAATTTTAAATGAACAATCCTTTTTTAAAAAATGTTTATATATACAGCACCTGATTAACCAAGACAAATTGCTATTTTCTTAGCAGTATATACAATATATGTAGGAATCGGGGCTCAGACTCGTTTCGTTCGTAGTTTATTTATAACATGATTATTTCAGCTTTGGACTCTCAGCCAAACTGTTGCTAATCTACTTCCACTCTTGTTGCAATTGCTTATGTGGTGACTGTTCAGTGAATTATTTTACAAGCAACTTTTCCCAGTAGAAGTTCTTCGTAATGCTTTCCAACTTTCAAACGAACAATCCTTTTTTAAAAATGTTTATATACAGTACTTGATTGACCGAGACAAACTGCTAAAAGATAAAGATATTGTTTGCAAGAAAGCTGTGGCAGAATTTTCAAGGCCAAACTCACTATAGTTGTAGGATACTCTATATTTCTAATATTGGCAACTTACTATTCCTACAACTTCCTACTCTAAAGCTGTATTAATTGTTTCATTATGTTGAGCACTTGACCGTCCGGCTTAAAGTAGTCATGAGAAGTCACTGTTGTCGAGGGTCTTCCAGAGGGTCCTTGTTCGCTTACATATTTGCATCATGTTCCCACGTTCCCACAGCTTTTCCTTATTTGTTCCATATTACACATCGCTTATCACATACCCCCCTATCTTTAGTTCCCATTCCCCTCAGTTCAGCCCTACCCCCGATTCCCCTCCCCTCAGTCTCCCCTCACCTTAATTCCTTCACCTCCTGGTAAAATAAAGACGAAGCAAAAGAAATTACTCAAAACATAAATTGCCATGTACTACCCTTAAACAGCTTCTTAACCTCGAAGTCAATTATTACAATACACAAATTCATCAAATACACCCTCTTACTTGCTCGACTCAAAGTAAATTTTTGATTCATCTTGATACATTCCAATGCCTCTTCAAATGTGACCGTGTCTACGTCATCGATGATTGTCGCCCGATGATGTACAAATTAGTTCTCAGTCATTTCAATGATTTCTTTTTTAACAAAGCTTTCTTTAAAAAAAAAAAACTCTTTAACTTAACATTTATCTCCTTTTTGTTTCTTCTGTAAAAACGAACGGATTAAAGACATCGGCATGACGCACATCGTTATTGCTTTTTGATGGCACAATTTCATTTTGATGGTAGGTCTACCATGCGGGACTCCCTTGTTTTAGAATTCATCGGCATGTCCTTTGGGAAGTAAATTAAATGTCTTTATGAAGGATTAGAAGAACTCAACCAGTATTTGAAGTGTTTTCACACGTCGTCGTCTTCAATTAAGTAAACATCACCATCTTGTCAAAAAAAAAAGTAAGGAATCTGCATATTTTTGCTTCCAAGTGTTCGCCACCATAAAACAAACCAATTTCAATGATTGTATATCCGGTATTTAGTAAATCTTGCAAAGGGTGGAATTCCATTTTAAAATATCTAACAGAAAAACCAAACAAAAACATCACAAAGTGCTGCACAAGAAACCGAAACTTCAAACTTGTTAAGGCGGGAAATTTTCAGGACGCGCGTCAAAAAACCCGCCAAATCATTTGAGTGTATATTCTGATAAATGGCAACTTACGCTGTAGTTAAATGCTCAAAAAAATTATGTTGATTCGTAGATAGTATATTGAAGACTTGGCCATTTTCAACCACAAAAACATAGGCAAAATTAATTACTGGTATCGAGAGATACGTCCGAATCACGTGATCCAAATTCTCTTACGTAACTGCTGGTTATTGGACCTTTCCAACTTTACCAAAATCAAATGCTTAGCTTTACTCGTAGACTTCTTTGTTAAACACATTAATTGGTTGATAGCTTTATCGGTAACCGATACCAAATCCTTGTTAAGTCAAACAAATTCTTGTCACAATCATCCCTAATTCAAATTTAAAAAGAACGTGTTGCTGTTTTTTTTTACGCCATTTTGATAAATTGTGGCAGTGAATGGTATTGGTGGGTTTCATAAGGTTCCAGTTCAGCGGACATAGTGATCAGTTATACAAAAGAATCTCATTAGAATCTAATTTGAATCTCATTATTTGACCTCCATCTGTCATTGTGTTATATCCTCGTGGGATTTAGTGAAACCCAATAATTAGAACATGATCACTAAACGCTCTTTCCGCAATCTCTCCTCTTCCCGCTAAACTTTATATTCTCTTAGCCAGACACCAAGGTATTCACATTATGAATATTAGAAGATCCTGTTTAAGTCTTGTGATGGCAGTGATGCCCAAATTACCATAGATAAAATATCGCGAACAACGATCTTTAAAATTACTTTATAGATACAAATGTTTACATTTAGATTAATTCCTGGAAGATCCTCGTTCTCGTTTCAACTAATTGTGTGGAATTCGCCATCAGAGTGAAATTAAAGAGTCAATCAATTACTAATACAGTCTGTGCATTATTGCTGATTGGCTAGTTAAGCCGTGATGTTATTGGCTGATAAACTCAAGTGGTGTTTTGTTATTGGCCTAATAATAGTAATAATAATTATAATGTAGGAAATATAAAATGGTTTCCGTATTTACATAACCTGATGTAAACACGCTTGAGATTGGGAGAAAAAGAAAATGTTCCGAAAAACTTGTGGTTTATTACTTTGATAAAGATCCGAATCCCTCGGAAATTGTCACGATCCAATCGGCGCATTTGGTCTTTTAAAACTACCACTTGAGCAATGCCGCGCTAGTGCTTGTAGAAACGACCGAAATTAAAGACAACCGAGTTCACAAATCTTCAATGAAAAATTGAAGCTATAAATTTTTTTAACGTCAAGTGATAAGAAAACCAGCATAATACCTGAAATTGTTCAAGGACTTACAAGTTTAATTACTCAACACAAATACTACTTTGGATGTTTGGATTTGATGTGCACATCCCCAAAATGCAAGAATTCCACTTTATGTTTATGTACCGCTTATTAACGAATGAAGAGCAAGACGAGTAACTTCAGCGCAAAAATATAAATATCACGGTATCAAGATCAGTTTTAGTCATGACTTCTAACGGCTTTCCATTCCTTTTTAATTCAAACACACTACAATACAAAAGAGCGTTTTTAAAAAACTCAGTAAATGTAGTTTATTTGTTTAAAAAATTAATAAAAATTGGGGTAAGAAAACTACTTTGAACGAACATTTGAAATTACTTTCTTTTTAAAAATATTTACATTATCAGCTAATCGTATATTATTATGCAAACTATTCCATAGTTTGAATTCTTGGTAATAGAAATATCTTTGGCCAGTTATAGGGCGGCATTTAGGAATGTCTAATTGGCAATTTATTACATTCCTAGTAATTCTACTGTGTGTCTGAGAGCGTGGCAGGAGTTTTTAAGATAATCTGGCACATTAGGTGTCTGTACACGTGCGGGGCCTTATACGTTTTAGGCTGCTCATTGATTCTCGTTGAAAGATGTCGAGATGTCTCTCCGACATAACAAGTTCCAAAGCTGTTAATGTCTGCAGAAGGTTATCGGCAGAAATGTACAAGTACAAGGTTATCGGCAGAAATGTACAAGTTCCAAAGCTGTTAATGTCTGCAGAAGGTTATCGGCAGAAATGTACGCTTGATTCCTTTTCCATCATAGATCAGTCCACTAACATCTTGCAACTTAAGAGCAAGGAGGCTGTTCACATCCTTTTGAGAAAAGCCCTCAGCCAACAACTTTTGCATGTCAACCTAAAACTGTCAATTTAGTCCACTGTATTACGTTCCTTTGCTTATTTACTATTACATTTATTTTTTCCCAGTTTTGCAATCTTTTAATTTATTTTACTATATTCGCTAGTGCAATACTTGATTTCGTTATTCTGAGGAAGGCATGAGACATGACGAAACATATAAATCTCCACTAATGCAGTATAGATATTCATTAAAATTTTATCTACGTTACTGCTTCTTTGTCCATTTGGATCGATTATTTTTGAGTGCTAAAGGACTTTTCTTCCTTTTTATTAGGACAAAAAGCTTGTCGTGATAGGCGAATAAAAAAGCTTATCCACCTCAACATGAGAATAACTTTCCTTTCTTAGAGTTGTTATCACTAACAAGCACTTCATTGCTTCATATAGTTTGATCTTCACATGAATTGAGTATTTACAATTATTTTGAAGTGTCAAGCCCAGTACAGCACGTTCCTTAACCTGTCATTCAACTCCGTGTACTGGTGGAAAAGCTCAACTGAAACCTCTGTTGACAAAAAATACTTTCTTACATTTGCCAGTGTTACATTTCATGTTGTTTATCACGGTCCAGCGCAGACAAGAGTCCAGGACCTTTTCTGATTCATCTCTCGCACCTTTACAGACTGGTATTATAACACTACTATCATCAGCGTACCTGATTAAGCTTGTGGTTTGTGGTTCTTCGATTAGCAAGTCGTTTAAGAAAAGACTTAAGAGATACTGGCCCATTTACACTAATTTACATTTATCGGAAGTAGTGGCGCGCGCATGTTATCCAGCTAATTGGAGGCTAGGGTTGATGAACAGCTTGAGGGCGGAAATCATGGGGGTGATTGACCTATGTAGATCGGCTTTCCGCGCTAAGTTGAGCGTCAGTATGTTAGACTCGGGGAAACTCGGGTTATTTAATGAGGAACGCACCGGCCCAGAATGGAAACACTCCCATGGGTAGTGCCACGATTAACACATTGCCATTCAGTGACCACATTATTATGAACCACCCTTTGTTTCCTATGCGATAATAAATCGATCAGCAATTATTATTAGTGATACATGGATTCAAAGGGGTCCTTTTAAGTATTTCTGACAAGCTATGGTGATAGGCTATGCTTTTAGAAAGAAAGTGTTCCTCAAGTTGAATGCTCAGAAAAAATTCCGAGTTAGTTTCTTTCTAACTTTATAACCAAGTTGCAACCTTCCATATAAAAGCTATGTTTTATGCTATCGAAAGCTTTCAAGAAATCCACTGTAGAGACACGCAGCTTTTATGTTCGGATTATGGAACGCCTGGTAAATATCATACTGAATCTTAAGAAGCACATTAGTGTAGGTACCACCCACTAAAATAGTCATTTAGAAGGAGTTGTTAATTGCTGACACCTGTCATGGTCAATCGTTGAAAATAGTTACTTTCCGGTCCAGAATAAAAGAGGAGTTGGAATAATCGGGGGGTTTGGAAACTTTGGCTAGAATTACTAATAGGGAAAGGGGCTGGAATAAAAATGTCCTGGGTAGAAACATTTCTTCAAATACACAAACAGGTTCTCGTCTTATATGGGCCACCTTACTGGGTAGAAAAATTTCCAATCGGGAGGGGGGAGATACGATTATTCGCGTCTTGAGAGTAGTAGTTTGTAGAAGAGTCCACATATCACGCAACTTGTTGAATTTCATGCAACTTGTTGAATATCATGCAACTTAATTGTTGAATTTCATGCAACTTGTTGAATTTCATGCAACTTAATTGTTGAATTTCATGCAACTTGTTGAATATCATGCAACTTAATTGTCGAATTTCATGCAACTTGTTGAATATCATGCAATGCAAGTGACTGGAATCATGAAAATACTACAACTAATACAATTAATCGCCTTTCTTTCAATTCTTTATTTGTTCGGACTGATATTATATTTATCAAGGAGATAAACCGAAACATTGAAGGAAAAAAAATTGATGCAAGTCCGTCGCTGATTGTGTAATTCAAGCAATAAAAATATTTCACTGTAGCAATAAAAACTGATTTTCAACGATTTTACATTTGTTTTTTCCATATACTATATAAGCAATAGTCAAATAGCCAAAAAATATAAAAAAATATTTAATTTTCACCATGGATAATAAGATGCAAAGCACTACATGTATTTGCTGTTGTTTTCAACTATTAAAACATTTTGCTTTCCGCCTGATAGCCACATAGCTTCTAATTATCCGAAGCTGTAAACAAAACATTGTTTTGTTGTGATCAGTTTATCAAGTCCTTGAAAAAAGAAATTGGTAATCTGAAGTCTCTGGCAGCTCGATATTTACCAAATTTGCAAATGAGTCGGGTATATGGAAAACGTTTTTATCTAATTTGTTTTTAAACTAATTTTCCTGAAAAACTCCAGTTGTACTGGTATCAAATTTATAAGAGTATAGTCCTTTTGCTGATGGTTTTAGGAAATGAAGATCGGACATAAAGTTGACCTCGACAGTTGAACTGTTTTGCCCTTGAAAAAAGAAATTGACCTCGATGAAGTAAAGTAACGATATTTCAAGCTGTGCAGATGCATTGAAATCTAAAACAACAATATTTGATGAAATTAAACTTTAAAGACTAAGGACACCTTTTCTTACAGAAAAGCAAGCTTTCGACCTATATTACCCTGTTCCCGCATTACTCCATTCACGCATTCCAGATCTTTTACACCTAGAAACACGTGACTGAAATAAATGGTCCGTTAGAACTGTTAATGCAGCCTCCGCCTTTAAAATTTGATTTCATTAGATATTCTACACCAGTACAGGCAAATTCTCATGATAATAATAGTTTGCAGATGGTATACGCGTCTAACATTTAAACAGATATGGAACCTTCACGGAAATTGGTCTTGCCGATCAATACGTTAATTAATACCGGTTTGCCCTCCGAAGCACGAGCCTGCGCTTCACATAAAGTCTCCTCAATTTCCTTGTTGGAACCCTCTGCTAGCCGCAAACCAATGCCTCCATAACCTTCAGCCACAGTGTGATAATTCGTGAACTGCAACAAGAGGTTTTTTTATGATTGGCTTTCAGTGTTCAAAAGCTAATCGGGTTACAACTAGTGGTAAGTTTACAACCACTCCACTCAATTTACAATCGGGTATTACCAAATCTTTCCTTTTCGCGGGCTAAATGGTAAACGTGCGGACTTCAAATGCATTTACCGCCCTCATTCTGATTGGTTGCGGTGTTGGTATGATGCCTTATTCAACCAATAAAATTGCGAGGATACCATTTCAGTGCCAATTTCTGGCGGGATTTTTTCTGTGGTCGCTTCGCTTTCACAAATTTATTGTGGTTTTGGTTCAAAATTCTTTCAAGTAGTTAAAATTCTGACTTAGGCGAGGATCAGTTCAACAGAATTAAGCTAAAAACACCAAGTAAAAATACTGAGTAGTGCGATAAGCGACAACTCAAAGTGAATTTTACTACAGTACAACCAGATAAACGAAGTAAAATTCTGCGGAAATTCTGCGCTGAATAAAAACAGAAAAAGGGGGAGCATTAACTCCAAGTACTTTGATCGGAAATAGAGCGGCTATTCATCGCTACATACCCTCTGCACCAGTAAGTCGGGCGCAAATGATGCAACTCGGCCCACAAATAAACTATATGCTCTCCAGAAGTTATTTAATTGTCTTATTTATAATATAGTCTGGTATTTATAACTCACTTTTAAGATTTACAGTCAAATTAGAGATTTACATTCAGTTAAGAGATTTACATTCAGTTAAGAGATTTCCAATTAGTTTAGAGATTTATAATCGGTTTAGATATTCACAATCAGTAAGAGAGTGAGCAGGATATTAGGGGTGGCCACCCTTAAAAACATAAAAATTATAGGTTATTCGAGTCGGGTAGCATTAAAAAATATTCTATTTTTTTGTTGGACAAACAGAGAAAACCGAAATGTTATTTTTTGTTCACAAAGTATTCAAAATAAAGGAAAACAACAAGAAAAACACGAAAACAGAGCTGGACAACTAAGATCGAGTTATGAAGATCTTTCATACTTTCACCAAAAGCAAGCCATTCCAAAGTAGCAAGCTTGGCTAGAAAGAAAACAAGCAGTGTAGCCAAAAGTAAGAGAAGGAACCAAGTGACTGCTCATAGCTACAATACGCATTTATCAAACAATTGCACTGCGTCTCACTTCTCAGCTAAGGATGGCTACAGTCAGAAATCAATCAAATTACTTAAGGAGTGAAATGAGCCTGGGTATGAGTGTTACCAATTAACCTTGGTACAAATGTTACGGACTAACCTCAGTACAAATGTTATGGACTAACCTGGGTATGAATGTTACGGACTAACCTCAGTACAAATGTTATAGACTAACCTGGGTAAGAATGTTACGGACTAACCTGGGTACGAATGTTACGGACTAACCTGAGTACAAATGTTATAGACTAACCTGGGTACGAATGTTACGGACTAACCTGGGTACGAATGTTACGGACTAACCTGAGTACAAATGTTACGGACTAACCTGGGTATAAATGTTATGGACTAACCTGGGTATGAATGTTACGGACTAACCTGGGTACAAATGTTATGGACTAACCTGGGTACGAATGTTACGGACTAACCTGGGTACCAATGTTACGGACTAACCTGGGTACAAATGTTACGGACTAATCTGGGTACAAATGTTATGGACTAACCTGGGTACGAATGTTACGGACTAACCTGGGTACGAATGTTACGAACTAACCTGGGTACCAATGTTACGGACTAACCTGGGTACAAATGTTACGGACTAACCTGGGTACGAATGTTACGAACTAACCTGGGTACGAATGTTACGGACTAACCTGGGTACGAATGTTACGGACTAACATTTTCAGGTTTTATTTAACAGTTTTTTAGACAGTGATAAACCACGAAAGGCATTTCGGAACACGAGAGAAATGTAGAAACACGAGCCACATTGCATAGTAAATCCCATAAATTTCAATAACGAGACTGACAAATGAGAGTGCGCGTAGGATACTATCTTTATTATAATATATTATACAATAAATGGGGCAGCCTAATCCCTGCACCGTCCAGTAATAAAGCTCTTGGGAAGTGGAGAGGCTACTCATATAGGAGAGAAAAACACTTTGAAACATACTGAACTAGGAAATGGCCCATTCTAGCAAAACCGACTCACCTCTAAATCACAACCAACACTGGAACCAAACATTGGAACTTGTTCTCTAGCAATCTGACTCCAACATGCATCGTTACCAACTACTGCTATCACTGGAATCTGAATACACAGATAACAAAGACTTCATTATCTGATTACTGATCTATATGCAACACTACTACTTACAGTTGTCATACATAGGGCTCGTTAAAAAAAGGAATGTCTTCAATTCCAAACGTTTTTCAGACTGTTTCATACGAATTGAAATTCAATTGCAACATGGGCCCCAAACGAACAACGTTCTCAAAACATTTAAATTAAACTAAGTCTTGTTCCATGGATTTCAACATATTCTAGCTTGATTTTTCCTACCGGACAAATCGTTTTGAGTAAGTTTGCAAAAATACATATTTCTAAACCAAACGCAAATGGTTCCAAACCTAGCTGCTTTGAAGGGGATTTTAACCAATCAACCAAAACCTGTTTAGGCGAAAAATGTTACTGCTGGTCAAAGAAACTGTTGATACAGACTAGAAAAGGAGAGAAACGAAGAGAAACGAAACGAGAGGATTTGCTAATCGCTCTCCTTGCAGTAGGAGACTGAATTACAAGGACGCAGCTCGACAAAATCGGGTCAAAACATTTAAGATGTCTCGTTACACACAGACACATAATACAACACATACACAATGGCAGCCGCTATTTACTCGTGGTACCACGAGTCAACGTTTGGGTTCCATTTCTTTTTCTTTTTTGTTTTTTCTTTTTTTTTTTTCATGTCGCGATTAGCGATTCGGTCCAGTGACTGCCATATTTGGGATTTGTTCCCGGGCCCACGCGTACCACGAGTAAAGGCTTAATGAGCCTCTTGTTGGTAATTGAACTTGTGTCATGCAATTTCGGTCTGAAGAGTCGGGTTGGCATAGTGGTCAAGTCGCGCCTTCCACCTCTGTGGCCTGGGATTGAGTCCTGGGCTCCACACGTGGTCTGAGATTTGTCGATCTCAATCTGACTCCGAGGGTTTTTCTCTAGGTGCTCCGGTTTTCCTCCCTCTGCAAATTCGACATTCACACCAAGATCTGAGCTTCTTCCTCCAAATAAACTCATCTCCATCTGGGTAGGGATTCTTATGAGTGTTCTTCTTCCAAAGACTGATAAGAATCCTAAACCAAAGGGAGCTGTCAAGCGATTAAACATTAGCCACTGGTAAGGTTAGGAAGAATGGGCAACCACCTCCTTCTCAAATGACGTTAAATAATAAACAATTATTGGACTAGGTTGAGCAAAATATCGTGATTTGCCAGTGGCAAGCAGATTCATTTTTAATTTGCGAGACAATGACAAATTCTTGATTAGGGTACTTTTTCTTAAACACTTAATTATAAAAACTAACTGCAAATGTTGACAACGTTTCGTTGTCATCTCGACAACATCG
>JANCMA020360801.1:0-11526 GCA_024336925.2 Zoanthus solanderi | reverse complement strand
GTCTTGTCTTGTCTTGTCTTGTCTTGTCTTGTCTTGTCTTGTCTTGTCTTGTCTTGTCTTGTCTTGTCTTGTCTTGTGTCTTGTCTTGTCTTGTGTCTTTCTTATCTTGTCTTTATTCCTGTCAGTGACTCAGAATTTTTCTGACAATTAAACTTGAGGAGCACTTTTTTTTAACTGTGCAATTATTTTATAAAAACTAAACTGAGCTTTCGGGTTCACTCGAACCTTGATCGCAGTAAATGAAGTTGCACTTGACTGCAGTCATTTGCTTTAAGACCCCGTGACTGGAGTAGATTGTCGCAAATATGGGGGAAGCTGGAATCTGCTCCCGTCTCTATTGAGGTCCGGGCAGTTGATACGTATATGCATTGCCTCTGACTAACACCGTTTTCGTACCATCTCAAATCCCTGTACGTCAGCACTCTGGTGATCAGGGCAAACTTAAGTAAACTTTTTTCTTATTGAACTCCAAGTCGTTTGACTACTCTTAAAGATTAGTTCAATTATCATTGGTCGTTGATTTAAAATGTTGTTGAATGTAGAGCAGAATATTGTTTTTTTCTTACAGTGTCCGACGTGGAAGAAAATATTGTCCTGTTTACTTATCAACCAGAAGGTATGATATATATATTATAAGCATTTAGAATTACGGGTAATATGTTAATATAAACTTATAGGAAAAAAATTAAACTTCTCGTTTACTTATTAGGAGATAAAATTTCGGGTTTGATTTCCGTATTGTAGGAATACCGAACCTATTCCAAACAACCGTTGTCCTCGATTATACCTTTCTCAAATAACGGCCGCGGATATCAACAAAAAAAAAATTGCTAAATCGTTATATTAAAAGCACACTTACCAAAATACCCGCAGAATTCTCATAGCTTGGGATATACTAGTTTATGTTCTCATAGCTTGGGATATACTAGTTTATATTCTCATATCTTGGGATATACTAGTTTATAAGTAGTTAAAACGCAAAATTCAATTCAATTCTAGTTTATGTTAAAATTGATTTTTAAAAAAGACACAACACTCTTAAAGTAGAATAATCCCTTGAGCCCATTCTTCAACTGAAACACGTTAAAGCTATCTTTACAGAACTTTGCATGCCAAATATATCAATACTATTATAGACTCACAAAAACAAGAAAATAACTTGAGAGAACAACACGCAACTGCCAAAATCAGAAGGGTGTCCGCTATAGAACGAAGAACCAATGCCTGTCCAAAGGGAATGTTTAACTAGACAACCGTCATGCACAAGGTTAACAGACCTGGGGTCCAAAAGCTACGAAGGCCAAGTGACAAACGCTTCAAGGCAAGATTTTCGACTCATGAAGCATTCAATCAAGAACCAAATCAAGTTGAGCAAACACATCAGTGAAGTGAAACTCAGAAACAACCATACATGCAGCATCACTTGGAGAATCCTTATTGGAAAAGCCCAGTTTACTTGAAAACAAGAGGCTGCACACTTTGTACATTGGAGAAGTGCTTTACACCCTTTTTTTTTAATCAAGAATAAACTTAATAAGAACATTGAGGCTGAATCGCTCGAAAAATGGGAACAATATAAGAACAATCTGAGGCTGATTTTTTTTTAAATAAAAAATTAAAAAATAAGAAAATAAAAAGGAATAAATAATAAATAAAAGGAACATTTACTCACCCATTTAAAACAATTATTAAACCCAATAGTTTAGTTATGTTTTAAGTACCCTGCAAGTCAGTTACCCTACAGTACACGTAGTATCACGACATATGGAGTCGGTTCACCCCGTCGGAGTACACAGAAAATTTAAGTACCTTTAAGAACAAAATAAGAACATTTTGAGCCTGAAATGGCCGAAAAAATAAGAACACTACTGAGCCTGAGCTAAATTTTACTGGTTCTTAATAAAAAAAAAAGAGTGTTAGTAACGTCGTAACTTTTTCACGAAAGATCAGAATTCTGTAGTACTTGTAAGCATGCGAAACTTAAAGTTTTTTGTTAAAGATATATTTTATAGCTGAGCATTTTAGTGCGTATCAATGATATAAGAACCGCTGTGACTAAACGGAAATTACTAAAATTAAAAGTTCTTCCCAAACCATGCCAGTGAGGAATTAATCTTTGACACAAATATCAGTATATATTTTTTTATGTTTATAAAATTTAGATATCTTTAGCAAATATTTTTGAACAATATATACGCTTCCGCGAAACAAATTTGACGGCTACTACACGAAGGAGGAAATGAATCAAAATAACTTCGCAAAATTTGAAACTTTGTTTTTTCTATTTCTGTATGGTAATTTGTATGCTACAACCTAATTTTATTAATCGGTTCGGATATTGCCAGTTTATTAATGTTCATATTTTTTTCTGCTTCATATAGAAAAATCACAGTAACAGACACAAAACTTCTACAGTAGCATTTATCGACTTTTTCTAAAAGCATGGCTAAATTTTCAGAAGGAATTTCACTAGAGAACACTAAGAAAAAAATTAGTTTCTCTTTCAGTCAGTCATAAGTGTTTTTTTTTTTTTTTTTGGCGAGTGCGAGATAAGCAATAAATTTAAATCAAAATATTATTAGATGTTTTGTTTTTTTTTGTATCAGATGTTGAAAGGGAGATTTGCTAATATCAGGCTAACCATCTAATGTTCAAGAAAAATAAAGACACAGACAAAACTTACGTTCAGTCACTTCTTTTATTCCTCTGGCTACTTCGGCTAGATCTTCAGCAACTCTACTAAATTTCTTGAGTCTTACTCTTCTATCAGTGACTATAATGTATTTTCAATCAAGGCTTAGCAAGAACTTGATGGAATGTCAACTAATCCTAATTGAAGATGGCTTTGAAAAACTTTTTGATATAGAAACATCACAGTGACAGACACAAAGCTTGTACAGTAGCATTAATGAATTTTTCTAAAAACATGGCTAAATTTTCAGAAGGAATCTCACTAGAGAACGCTTCTTAAAAAGCGTATAAAAGCAATGGCGCAAAATTCCTAAAAGCTATAAAAGGGGCAGTGCTTGCGTTCTAGAAAGGTTTACATCCACATCCTAGCTGGCAATGTTGTACAAAGGCAAACAAAATATTGAAGCCCAAATTTTAACTATCATAAACAGAAAATTCTTATTTATGCCAAGAAGGAAACTTTTTACTAACAGTAACATTAAAAATTAATCAGAATTCCGAAAGTCGACTGAAAGTTTCTCAAGCAACAAAACCATGAATTTGTGAGTTATTGACGAAATCTTCTTGTTTAGTAATGAATTTCTTAGAAAACGTAAGTAATAATTTAACTAATTATTATATTGTGAAATATCTGTGTAAGTTTAAATTGTTTCATCTGAATGAATCTAAATTTAAAGCAATAAGAGCTTCGTACGTGAGCAATAAGCTCATTAACTATTAATTTGTTATTTTCACCTAAAATAATATTCGTAATTTCACGTAAACATGGGGAATTAAGCCAAGATGCATTTGGCACCAAAATATTGGCTAGAGCCTTAGGAAAACAAAATTCTAAGAGAAAAACTATTTTCTTCTTCTTTTAAAGTAATGATAAAACTCGTTAATGTTTGCTTAGCTATACAATCTAGCTCGCTTATGTCTTCTTAATTCAAGATAAATTTTCTAGTTATCTTATTAAATTCTAGTTTACCGAAACTTAATTAATAATTCAAGCTTTAGCCACCAGTAAAGTTAAATTTCTCGAATGTTCTAGAATAAAACTACATTTTTTCAAAATACCTCGTGGTTAACTAGCGACAGCTGATAAAATTCATGGAAGTGAAAAACAGCATATAAAAACTAAGAATTCACAGAAAACTGTATTGTAATAATGTTTACCTATAAATGAACAAGTTTCTCCCATTTTTTGTGTTGTACAAAAAATTAATTTAGACCGGATTACAATATAAAGGAATTGGAGAATGACTTAAATAACAAAACAGCAATGTACAAACTGACTTCTAATCTGAAGCGAGGCGAAAAACGAGTCAGAAAACACAAGTCAACTTTATTAGAATTCTTGCATTAAAATTAATGAACACATAAAAAGTTTAAATTTTTTTCTATGAATTATAAATACTATTTAACAAACAAATTTTGTTCAAATATTTTTTCCGTGAAGATATTTGATTATTTCAAAAATTGTTTACTTGGAATTAACTTTGCGACAGTGTCTTCATATGCTAGGGGACTAACTCGTAAATTTGAAAGGTAAAAAGAAATCAATCGATCAGTTTAAAGGTTATAGCCTTCAAAAAATAGAGAAAGAATGTGTTATATTACAGTTGTGAAATATATAGATTTGAAACGAAGATTAAAAATTTAAAGGTGTCAAAAAGATGACCTAAATTGGTTAGATAATAATTCCTCGTCAGTTCCTTCTCTAATATAGATGAAATAATTTGTTTTAGATTAAAATTCTTTAATAATTCCCAAACTTTAAAAAAATCATAAGAGATTTACAATGCTTAACTCATCGGCAAATGTTTACTGACTGATCTTTTTTATCTTGTCTCTTTGTAATTTCCGTTTGAAAGAAAGAAATTGTTCATGTTGTTTTGTCATCTTGTAAGGTTTGACAACTTTCCTTTCTAGATAAGATCTATATCGTTTAGCACGCGAGCTCTTGGTAAACAACAATGATAACATCGTAGTTTTAATTGCATAAGCCATAATTTGAGGCTTAGTGTTGCTAATTGTGGAGGATATTGGGATTAAACTAGTCGTTATAACCTGATAAACTGAATTATCTCTACTTGACGTAAAGGATATTGATGTGATAAGTTTCACATTTGTAGACAATAAGGCACGCAGTTTAATAAAAATATGTTAGCATAGATTTGCTTTAATGTGGGGATGTGTATTGAAAGTTAATCCTCAAACATCTTTGCGAAATTAAAGATAATATCTAGACATACAAAACTTTTGACAGGCCTAGGCAATGATTGAATGTTATTTTTTTTAGGCCACAAGGCCATCAAAACAAAAGAAGTATTCTACCTTATTAGGTTAAACTGGCGACGGATTTTTTTTATCTTAGAATGGTCCTCAACTTTTTAAGGTAATGGCAAATAACTTTTAATGAGTGAAGAAATCAATTGAAAAGGTAATTGGATTAGCGATCAGAAGCAATTTGTCGTTAGCGGACAATCTTTCAGAGCAGGGTACCCCTCTGGAACAAAATTCCAGTTAATTCTTCCTTAAATTTGTTCTACAATGAGAGGGTTTTCATAAATCTCCTGTAGGCTAGCCTGGTCAAAAAACACTCATAAAAGTTCGCATTTTCATTTTATTGCTAAAAGCCAAAAATGAGAAATATATGCAATGAGTAGAATGACTAAGAAATTGAAGGTTCAAGAAAAAAAAGGGCGCCATCGACTGATTGCCAGTCCGACTCGAAAACCCAACATGTTTTAGATGAAAGAAGTAAAAAGTTCTGTTTTGTTTTCTTTTTTTCTCAATTTGTTGACTTTATTTCTTTCTGAATATCTTAAACAACCATTTACTGAAATCTACGCTCCCCTTCCCCCTTGGTTGGCAAATGCCGCAACTCCAACAGAATCAGCTGCCACGAGAAACAACCCCACTTAATTCGTAATTGAAAATCAAATTGTTGATGGACAGACGAGACAATAATGATGGAGAATGTGCTAATGAAATCGGCAGCAGAGAGAAAGATCGGGAGCCGCCTGGATTTAAATGAGATAAACACAGTCTTCAAACAATAACATGTAGTCTTTGTTACTATGGCTTATTTTGAATTTGGCTCCATCACTTTGGTGCCGCAAGCATTTATTTGGTGGACAAGTGTGGGCGTTATAAACAGTGCCATTATTGGCATTAACGCTGCAGTTCAACAATAAATATAGGATATTCATGATAGTTCTGACACTAAGGTCGAGCTAGTATAGAACTGGTGGTCAAGAGTATGAAAAACACGTTTCCTTGAATTGTTTGGTGTAGGAAGAGTTAAGCAAGAGAGTGAAACTACAAAGCATTAGATCGTGGTCTTAAAATTGTCTACGGCGATCTTAGCAACATGAATATCTCCACGAATACAACGGCTGTTAAGCTCGACAATTGTGGCGAGAAAGAAACAAGTTTAAAAATCATTTTTCATGCAAGTTTCTTGGTGTTTATAATGATAGCTACAATTTTCGGCAACGTTTTAGTCATAACCGCTGTTTGTATGTTTCCTCGATTAAGACGAATGACAAATTTTTTTATCGTTTCCTTGGCGATCAGTGATCTCCTTGTTGGAGTAATGCATTTACCACTAAGAATTGATGCTACGGTTCGAGACATGTGGTGTCAACCACTCGGAGCATGTGCCTACTGGATCGTCATAGATGCTATATTCAGTGCTGCAAGTATATGTAACCTTGCAGTGATTTCGGTTGACCGATATTTAGCCATTACAAGACCGTTTGACTACCAGCAATTGATGTCAAAGTGCCGTGCCACTGCAGTAATTGCGTTTGTTTGGATTTATGCTTGTATATGGGGTTTGTTAGGATTGTTCAACTGGGAGACCGGCCGATATCCAATCTCTATTGAAAAATCTGGAGGCTCATGTACGAACAAAAACCCTGTTTATTATACAACGACGGCTTGTTTTTCTTTCTTCCTGCCTCTCCTGATAACAATTGTTATGTATATGTTTATTTTTCGGGTTGCTCTAAAACAGGCCAAAGCGATGGCTGTAATGGACCCGGGGAAAAAGGGACGAAGACACATGGTGCGTGAGATGAAAGCTACAAAAACTTTGGCGATAGTTGTGGGTGTTTTTACCGTCTCCTGGCTCCCCTTTTTCACAATACTAATTTTGGCGTTTTGGTGTACTAAATGTCTTCAACCTATGTCAGATTACAAAGCACTTGGACAGACTATTCACATCATTTTTGTGTATTTTTTACCCCCAATGAATTCATGTGTGAATCCAGTTATTTATTCTGTGTTTAACAGTGAATTTCGCGGAGCATTTCATCGCATGTTGAGTTTGAAGAGATTCCGTGAGTCACACTATGCCGCTGTTGAACTTGAACTATCTCTAACGGAGGCAAATCACAACAGAACAAACAGAGAGCCCAGCCAAAGAAAGCAACGACGCAATGGAAACACAAATCAAGAGTGAATCGATCGAAGGCAATGCAACGAGCGTCGACGCACTTGAATAAGTGCAACTATCATTATGCCGATGTAAACACAACTTCCTTTTTTAACTACTAGCATGTTCTGCTTTTAAAGAAATAATTTCTCAGTAGTTAAATTGACAAAATGTAAACTAAAAGGTTTATTTTAACAATAATTTTCTTCTTCTAACACTGCTATTTTATGCTAAACGAAACAATTTCAAATTTTTTAGTATCTACGATGACAAACTGTAAACTAAAAACCGCTAGTGTATATTTGGAAAACTTTGGTTTTTTTGAAACAGAAGTAAGAAACATTTATAAAAAACTATGTGTTTACTAAATAAATCAACTAATCGAAACATGTTGGAGCTTATTTTAACTCGAAAGAGTTTTTTTTCTTTCAAAACAATGTGGTTTGCTGCAGATCAAGAAACTTAAGAGAAATTATCTAAGTGTTAAAACTTTTATCCACCGACGTTTCGTTTGTTACCAAAAAGAAACGCAAGAAAATGAAGTTTTATCAACTGATTTGAGATAAAACAATCCAACATCTAATTTAACTCATGGCTTAATGATATTTCTCTCTAGAAGTCTGCAGTAAATAATAGATTCATAAAAAAGTAGTACAAAATTTTGGTTTACTGCCATAGAAAATTTATGAAAATTCTGAATTTGCCAATATTTTGAAAAAAATACTTGGCTTTTCTTCAATGCACTCAGCTCTGAGGATTAAAATCACTCAGCGACCGGAACAATCTCAGTGTGTAAAAGGAAAACTAACATTTATGAGAAATATGTAAATTAATTAAATTTTCAAAACAAAGTATAAGAAGCGGACGTGATATGCACAAAGAACTGTTGCGACTTTTGATTCAGAAAAAAATCCGCAAGCGTTATTTAGGCGGTGCTGAAAAACAAAGTACATAGACTGATAGAGTAATATTTTTGCTATTGGTTAATACGGCACATAAAAAACATAAATATGTTTGACTATTTCTGGTCTAAGGATGACAGAATTTGTCGGATTTATGTTACGCTGATATAAGATAGCACAAAAGGGTATTTTGAATCAAACTACCAAAATTTCGTACATTCTTGCTTTAAATTTCGAAAAACTGCTGTGTCCAGTTTCGCAAGTTCTTCGTTTCCGCATTTGAAATGTCAAACCAAATATGTTAATACGTTCTTGTATTAAATTAAAATTGAAAAAAAGTCGATTAAAGGCCGCTAAAAGATAAAGAGACGGTTTAAGGTAATAATCCTATTCTAAACTCTTTTTCAGTTTTAATGAAGCTTAAATGACAGTTACCGACTCATTGTCTTATTCTTTATTAAGTTCATTACTTTAGAATCCTTTGTCAGCAAGATGTACCGAGAACTTTTAGTTTTTATTTAACATGGTGACTGACACGAAGCACCGGATATAAATTCTACAGCTTTAGAATCCTACGATATTTTATATCGGAAAGTTCTTGTGTGTTTATTCTGCTCAATTAGCTTTGTAAATCTCCATTATGGGTTTTCAAGTTTCATTAACTGCTTCAAATGAAAAAGCGCTGTATTTGAAACAGCTGCTCTGTTCATATGAACTGTTGAGATGTATTTAGTACCAACTGAGAGCTCGATTATTTTGCACGTTAATTGGCAAAAAGCGACACAAACTATCTCATCGGATCTTATTCTTAGTTTTACGTAAAGAGCTAAACCCTATGAGAAGATATTTGCGGCGGAAGAAAAACATATATTACTAACAACAAATAAATATATTTTTTTTCTTTTTTACCTTTAATAAAATTCCTTTAAATTTTTTTCCCACACAAAACGAAATAATTTGTATGGGATTTCTCTGAGAAGGAGCCAAGTTTCAGCTTTCAAAACTGAATACGAATAATCTAAAAATAGTTTTTTAGCTTGAATTTCTAAGCATCGACTTACGCGGTTGTCAGTCAATGCTTATCGTTTTAGCATATGTTTACGATACATCAGAAGTCTAGAATTTTAAAAGCTTTTATATTTGTTTCTAAGATGCTTTCACGTTGAAAAGATTGTAAATGGCCCCACCAAAATACCACAAAGAGGTCAAAGTTTTTATTCTGACCTCAGGAAAACATTGCATGTTGTAAGCAAGATTCTCACTTATTTTTTCCTTCAAAGAAGCAGCTAAGTTTGCGGCTAGCAACAACAAAAAAAACACGACAAAGTTTCCCACACTGAATAAGCAAGCATTATGTTTAAAAAAGCGAAAAGTACGCTTTGATTTTTAATTGATTTTACCGCATTTGTCAGCTTGGAGGTCTTATTTAATCAGCATATGTCATTTCCAACTAATACTGCCGCGGGATATTATATTGTTCGAGACATAATGGTCACCAAATTGTTAACAAAAACAAACGCTTGAAAAATTTCTTTGCTTTCACGACGTCCTCCTGATTTAGTTTCCGTTTACTTGTGGTGTTTAGCTCTATTATTTTTTTAAATTTGGAAGTTATAACGATCGTAGAATAATTTCACCTTTTGGCTTTTAAATTTTAATTTAAAAAGCGAGTTGTAACGATGACAGCTTTCAAAGAATATATTATAAAGTACAGGGTTTTTTTTTTCTCTTTTGCTAGTTGCCTTTACAAGCGTATACTGATACTATCTATCGTTGCGGGATGATTGGATTTTTGCTCAAGAAAATATAACTTTATAAATTTTTCTTCGCCGTTATATAAATCATAATATAGCAAGCTACGAGCGACTTCTTTTGGACTTTTATCACTAGAGAAAGAGCGAGAGAAAGATAAGAAATGCACAGTTTTATTTACCATTGATATGAAATCACGAGACATGAATCGAACTGAAGTCCATCGAGTCACGCAAATGGTTCTTTTACCAAGCGGTAAAACTTTTTATAGTTCATCAACTTTCATATATACGTCTTTGTGCCTGGGTAAACTTTGAAGTTCCGCAGTTCCAAAGACCAGGCAAGCTACATATTTACAGTTTAAATGGATTGACCCAAGGTATATTAGCTTACTTTAAAAACAGCAAACATTTCGTTCACCTGCCTTGAAAAATAATTGAAATATCAAGCTTGAAAGAGCCATCTTTGCAAGTTGCTTTCGTCGCATTTGCTTGCTCAGGCTTTACAACTCAATCATAACTCAAGCTGCTGTTCTCAAAACTGAAACTAGCACTTAGTTTTATCAGCTATAGATCATAAAGCACAACGCTGACGTTTCGAGCGTTTGCCCTTCGTCCATAGCTTTGACAAAAGCGGCAACTTGAATCTCGAAATGTCAGCTGGCTTTTTAGCGATGATCAAACTTGTTAATCTTGAGTTGATTAAACTATGTGGAGCTGCTCTTTCAATGTTTGAGAGGATGCTTGTTTGCTGATAAATTTTAAACTCTTTATATGTAATTGGTAGGTTTTAAAAACAGCAGAATTGAATTGATATTGCGTTTCATACTTAACGGAAAAACCTTCGAACTATCAAGTCTCAATAAACTGCTGCCAAATTGTTAAGCACTATAACAAGTTTAGTTTGCTTATGAATTCAAACTTTTACAGAGGAAGATTTATATCTGCAAAAATTGTTGTCCAAAGCTAAAACTACAAGGCAACCGTGGGAAGCTGCTCGCTATGGAGTTAAGTGGCGTTAGGTTTTTACGAAGCACTAAGGTTTGACCAAGCCCAGAATAGGTGGCATATTCGCCGACGAACAACGACGGCCGGAAAATATAAAACTTAAAAAACTATCAATGAAAACAAAACTTCGTTACAAATTCGAGATGAATTACTTCTTGGCGCTCCTTTTATGTTTAAAGTTCGCCTCCATGGTAACATTTAAAAAAAAATTTTGTAACTTTCGAAACAGATAAGATTTTATTCAATTCGATGAAAGTGAATAAAGAAATTGAAGAGTAAATAATGTTTATACATCCTGGGGTAGCTTTTCTGTTGATAGAAATTGAACTTTTTCTTTGTTTTTTAAATGGTCAAAACATGACAAATATCTAATACATTGGGGACAAGAAGGGAAGGAACTCTCCAGTGGTGATGCAATACTGATTCGTTCAAAGTTATTTTATAGGTACACAAGATCTGCCACTGAAGTGAAGGAGGAGAAATGGAGGCGACATTTTAAACAAACTTATACAAGACTTTAATGGGAAGTGAGGCGCCTTTAGGTTCCGGCATTCATTCATCTTGCTATTCCCTTTTAAAGTAATACGTTGAAATAATTTTAAAAATGAATAGCAATCAAGTCATTTAAACGGACGTAAGTTATGCTATACTTCTACTGATGACAAAACTTCAAAAAAGAAAAAAAAAAAAAAAAAAAAAAAAAAAAAAAACGGCCCGCAGCCGCTATTGAAAACTGCAATTACCAACA
>JANCMA020360692.1:0-11526 GCA_024336925.2 Zoanthus solanderi | reverse complement strand
GTTTAATGATGAAATAGCTTTAGATCTTTTTTTCATTAGATACTTGACAAGTGGAGTTATCCAAAACACGCCTATTAACCAATCAGAGGGCCCGTTTTATGAAAATTATTTTTGTTTTATAGTTAAGAAATAAAACATGTTCCCCGTGCCTTCATAGCCAGGTGAAAACCGAGGCGAACGTTTGGGAGAATTCTAAAGCAGATCATTGAAAACCCGAGACGCAGTCGAGAATTGTCACAAACTTTGCCGAGGTTTTCATCAGGCTATGAAGGCATGGAAAACATGTTCTATTTCTTTTATAAAATTATTAGTTTTCGTTAAAATACAATATACAAGCGCGCATGTATACTTTAATTTCTTTCATAAAACTGTAAATTCTCGCAACTTGGAGAGAGCCAACCATATTGCTCACGTCAGTTTCCGTGCTTCATAGCGCTATGAAAACACATTTGTAGACCAATCAAAACGCTTGTATTATTGAAATTGTTTTATAATTGTTTATGTTGTGAACGTGATCTAAAGTTGTGAAAAGCTATCTGCGTCATAGTCTCATCCAATAAACATTCTAGCATATAATTAAGGCGAGAACTTGACACGTGATGCTGTTAGAGTAATGCTAGTAAACAATTTTTATTTGTGGTGGCTTTAAAAAGGACGAATAAATGGACAAGCTTAGTAGAGGGTCCTGAAGGGGTAAAATGGGAATTGGGATTGGCAGATTTCGCCCTGGCCGGGAAAATGGGGTTCAAGCTACACTGGGGCTGGGATTTGGTCACTGGGAATAGAAAAAAGATGTTAAAAATGAAAAATGGAAATGGAATTTGAGAATTGCAAAGTGGGATTTGGAAAAAAAAAGAACTGGGAAATGGGATTGGTATCCCCCCCCCTCCCCCCATCCTTCAGGATCCTCTTAATAAGACGCGTTTTGCAGTTCAATTTTCCTGTAGTTTGCAACCATTTTTGAAAACATTGATAAATATTAAGGTATAATATAATTAACTTTAAAACCAAAACGTTTAGATAAAAGTCGATTCTTGTTTACACGTTACAAAAACATAGATTCAACCAGATGACTTTAAGAGATACCAATTCAGAGAGAACAAAGCAATAAGAAGCAAATCTTTGTTTAAAGAATTTGTTCCACTATTATGGGTGTCTTTTTACATGACTTAAAATTTCAACACCACATACTCCAATTTGAATCAATACTGCTGTTGTCATCATCTGTTTCCTGTTCTGATTGGCTGTAACTACAATTAGTACATTCCTCTTGCTCAAATTCAATGTCTTCTCGCTCATAGTTGTGGATTGTGCATAGAGGGTCCTGGAACCGAACCTGGTTGCTACTTGATTCGGAACTTGTGGTTGAACTCGCTGAACCAAATCTGATTTTGGAATCTATACAATATAAGAAACAAAAACTTGCTTGTGAAGGCTCTGTGGAGTCTTAATACAATGTGGTCTTACAATGCAGATATACCAATTATCATTACCACTATCAGTACCATTCGAGATCATTATCAACCGTCACAACATTTATCATTAACATAATAATCATCATAATTATTATCATCACTGCAATCACCATTAATCATCATTACTGTTATCATCGTCATCATTATCATCATAATCATTAGTTTTCGTCATTACGAGAATTCATCATTGTTATATCACTGCTTCATTCATCATCACCATCAATTGTCATCACCATTGTCATCATCATGATCAGTTTTTATCATAATCATAATTCATCAACATCATCATTGTTATCACTGCTTCATTATCACCATAAGTCATCATCACCACCAATTGTCATCATCATTGTCATCATTATTATCATAATCATCACTTTTCAATCCTTATCATCACTATCGTTCTCATAAATACTAACATACATAATCAAATCATTATTACCATACTCATTAACTATTACGAGTTAATGGTAAAAAATATACCTTGAAGCCTTTTGGTGAGCTCGGCACTAACATAGGATCGAGGTACAAAGCCTTCGTCCCCATTCTCCTTTTCTATCCACCACCAATCTGCATCGTCCTTATTAAGAACATACACCGTCTCGCCACGTTCAACGCTGACGTCATTTTCATCAGTGGCGTTGAAATCGAACAAAACAGTAACAGGCTGTTCACTGTCCCTTCGAAAATGCATAACGGAAACTTTGAGGCGGCGATAATACGTTTCTGGGGCTCTTTTACCCCCCTGATCAGCACCATCCTGTAAAGGCTTTCCAGGGCCGTAAATGCCTGAAATGAAACATTCATCCAAAGAGTTGGATATATCATTAGATCTTGCAAGCAGACCGCCTGGTCTGACATATGGTTTTTCTTGGTATGTAACCTTACCATCTAGTTTGTTTCCTGGAAGTGACGTAAGTTTTGTGGTGTTTACATTTGGTTCCGAAGCGCTTTTTTGCAACTTGCCAACACTTCCCTTGTAAATAACTTTAGCAGTTTGGTTACCATAGATGCCGTAATCACCACAAGAAGTGCTTCGCACAACTTTGCTTTTCCGAAACAAAGTGCAATAGCTAAACGGCAAGAACCCTTTTTGTCCTTTCTTGTTCATCACACAAACCTGGTCATTTTCTCGATACAAAATGTTGACAATTTCGTTTTTATCTACGTTAAAAAGGGTCCCAAACTTATCTTGATAGTCCCACAGTACTCGAGCTTTTAAAAGGGCTGGATTCCTTTCGGATGAATTGATCAAACTCATGGCTAGCTCGGTCTTGCCTAGATCGGTAGATGGCGGTATAGAACCGCTGACCAAATTGCTTGAGGAATTGCTGTATCCACTGTCGTTGTCATCGTCTGAAGATTCCATCTTGGAACTGTCGAAGCCGTTCTCTACATCATGTTGGAGAATAGGGATTTGTCTTCGGTATGCTTTTTTTAAGGTATAAACTGCAACAGAAAAAATAAACACTAATTTGTCAATTAAGTTCAAACTAGACTTGCCATTGAAACAGTTGAGTTGGCAAACTCCGAGACATATTGCACAGACACTATGACTAAAATCCTGCCTTCCATTTGGTTTTGAATGAAGCGCTCTGACTGAAATTTATACTGGACCTCCAGAGTTTTGCCGGCTATTGCCGTTTAGTCTACAGGTAAATCGTTTTTGTAAGATATCCATTCAAAATTTGAGAGCCAATATATATAAATATAATTTAGACGTGTGGACATTGTCTTAGGAAGTTTGTGGTTCAACACTCAAATTTGGCCTCGAAGCCGCTTCCTAAATTTTATAAAACGCCCGTCATTAAAACGAGAGCGTACTTCAAAACTTTATTCAAGATGTAAGTACGATTTTAATCGAGTTTAGATGTCAAGCACACCTCAGGATTATAGTGTCCAGTTTTACCGTATTTTAAACTAGAACTAAGACAGGCTTAAAGCTGAAACAAGGCGCCTTCACAGTTTTGCGATAAAATTTCAGGTAGTTCGAAGACTAGATTAGGTGCATTAACTTGCGGTTGACGCCGTGACCAATATTCGAGGAATCAACGTTTTATGAAGCAAAAATCCGACAGGAAGGCGGAGAGCGGTATAGAATAGTCGTTAATTTGGCGACAAAATTTCTATCAAGAAACCGCAGTTTCGTGGTTGCCCACTCGTCAGGCTTGTAGAGATAAACGTGTAATTTTTTTAATTTTTCTCTACCATACATATATATATGAAGTGTTCATTCGGAAGAGAATGGAAGAGATCGATTTCAGTCCCCTCTCGATAACCTCCTTTTGGGGTATACTATTTTAAAAGTCACAACCTTTCCTAAAGTAAATACAGATTACACCATGCCCATGGAAAGTGCACCTGAACGATTTTATTCACAAGTTGCGAAGCGCCTAAACACGAACGAGCGAGTCTTCGAGCGGGTGAGTGTTTTGATGCAAAGCAACGAGTGAATTAAAATCGTCCAAGCATTTTCCATGGTGTAATTTTCTTATTTCATACATGATAAGGTTTTGAGTATTCAACACAAATTCAGCACTGAATCTCGCTTCTTCTTTTGTTTGCAGAAAAGACAACAGCAGGGCGAGGTCTAGCTTAGTTTGCTCGACAGTGTTTTGATTTTTTTGTTCTTCGATAAATGATTCAAATGAGTCTTCAAAAGCAAACCTTAAACTTGAGACCGCCATGTTTGTTTGTGAGTGGGATTGTTTGCCACGGTGTCTCTAGTGAAAAATTAGTGTACTCGATTTTGATTGGACGAACGACATTTTTTCACTAGTGAAAAGGTATCGTTCGCATCTCCTATTGACCAATGTGTTTGCTTGTCAGTAATAGGCTCAGTTTTTTGATGCAAAAATTTCAGTATTTATGAAATAAAAGATTTAGTTCTATTATTACGGTCAATGATATCAGTTTTCAGCTTCAATTTGTAGGAGCCATTGCGCCGTTCGTGTAACATTCTTTTTGTAACTTGTTTTGCTGTGGTCTGTGAAATCAAATCAGCTAAAGTTCTTGTATCGTTAAGATTGAAAATGTTGCTTTATTAAAGGGAGTTCTGACATGAAAGATGATCTCGGGTGTTCAGTGCGTGGGGGAGAGATGAAGAGGCTGGAGGAAGCGCTAGCAGTGCGAAGGAGCTTTACACCTTGGTCATTTTGACTTTTTTCTCGTTTCATACTTGGACAACAATGAAGAACATGCGATGACTCTAAGTGCTAAGTGAACCTAAAGATGAATAACAAAAGCATGATTTTGAATCGGACTAGCAAGTGAAGCGGGCACAATTCTAGACAAAGGTTAATTGGCGACAATTTATTCCCAAACTAAAATTATTTTTTGTGTCAAAAAGCAGCTATTTTTCCGAAAATTGCCAGATAGTTGCAGAAACTTTAAGTTTAAAAATTAAACTAACACCTGCTGTATGTACGTTTTTCTGAGCTGTTGTTGGTTATTGGAAAATTTTCTTTTCAGTGACTGACTGACCAAATGAGTGTCGGCTCACAGAATCAAGAGAATGGATTAATCTGCAAGACTCAGTCGTAATAATCTTAAAATATTATGATCTATTCTAAAATACACAAAACACTACTTCGTGTTTCTTTCTTAAAATATTCTTGAGGGAACCGTCGATTACATGAAGTAATTTTGAAACATCCGCAACGCTTTATATTCATTTTAGATCCGTCCTTGAAATTCTACTTTACCGCGACGCATTGATTTCACAAACACTCAATAAACTATTATCAGTGGAAATGAACTAATATTAGGTTATAATATTGGACTTTCTGTACGTAACTAAAATACAACACTGAGGTCTGCAAACTGAAAAGTCTTTGTAAAACATAGAAAATTTGTTACGTAATTGCTAATTATTTGTCATATCTCAATAGATATCTGAACAGACATAACTAGAATGCTGCTGAAAAAAAAAAATAGCAAATTTCTTACCAGAAGCTTAAAGTCTTAAAAAAAGCGCAATGTCTGTGGGATGTAGCCGTTAGGATAAACCACAAACGTGCTTGAGTTGCTATATAGCCAATTTGAAGCAACTGAAAAGGGTACTATGGCCACATTGGTAGCGGGCTTTAACCCTGAAATTTACCATAAAATAATATAGAGTCTGAACGCTAGCAGCCATTGACAGCTGTTTTAGTGTACAGTAGAACGCCTGGGCTTACCCCAGAGCGGGCTAGCTGCGTTGGCTAGATCTTAAAAGCAGGAGTTTCGGGCTTTTGGGGGTCTTATGACATGGCATAGCTAGCAAACAAGCTAGGTTCCCAAATAACTTGACTTGTAGTGAATTGAAAGCGCAGCGTGGCTTAGTATTATGATAAACGTCAAGATATATATAGACAGCACACACGTGCTAGTAGCTAATTTGAATCCACAACAATGGCGCGATATGTCCATGTTTCATAATAACGAGCTTAACCCGGAAATCTAACATAAAAGTATAGTGGCCTTGGTGTAGAATAACGCCAGGGACTACCCCCAGGGATTACCCCCTTTGGGATTACCCCCAAGGATTAGGGATTACCCATGAACACAGCTGCCACAGATAGATCTTATACGCATCTGTTTCGGATTTTTTGGGCCTCATCAGCTAGCACATAAGCTTAAGTTCCCAAACACAAACTATAAAGTATAGTGAAAGCGCAGTACTTGTGGGATGTGGATATAAAGATAAACGTCAAGTATAGACACCACGAACGTGCTAGTAGGCCGGGTTTTTACTTTTAGTGTTTACTTGAGTTTATTTCAGAATTAAATGAAAACTCGTTAATTTAAACTCCTCCTAGATTTTATATAGTAAATCAGTCTTGAGCTACGTACGGCAACCGTTCAGTTTAGAAGGTACTAGATGGGATATGCATGCTGGTACACTGAGTAGGATTTCTTCTGAAAGAATGGGCTTAATTTCCATTCCCTAAACTCCTTTTTAAAATCTAATTTTCACAGGTGTATTTTTTAGGATGAATGATAAACCGCATGAAAACGAAAGCATTGTCGTCATCTTTCACCGTACGTTTTCAAGCGTGCTAGTGTGGACGGTGGAAAACGTTTGTAAAATACTGCGCAGTGAGGAGGAAAATCGTTTGGTGACCGTACGTTTTCAAGCGTGTTAGTGTGGACGGTGGAAAACGTTTGTAAAATACTGCGCAATGAGGAGGAAAATCGTTTGGTGACACTGAAAAAAGACAGGTTTTCAGTCAAATTCGTCTCTGAAATGTTATCTTATCCTTACTTTGTTCTTGAATTGTTCTCAAACTTTGATCCACAAGTGTTAGTCTCATTAAGTTGTGCTATGAAAACTAAAAAATCGTATATTATCGGCATGATACTGGAAACTCAGTGAGACTCATATAGAAAACATGTGTCAACAACAAGTTTTGTTCGAAAATGAAAACAATTTAGGCCTTGATTTAATGCAAAACATTCCTTTTTCATAACAAGTAAAAATGTTCGGGAAAAATATAGTTTTACCCTTAAAATCTTCTTATAATTATGAATATTGAGCGAACATTTGTTCAGCAAAAAATGTTGATAATTTATTATTAATTTATATTTTTCTACATTTGTGAAATAAAGAATTTGGGCGGATTCCTGACTGCAGTACGGATAACTATTTGACTAAAGATAGTATAAGATTTACAATTGTAACTGCAAATGTTACAAATCGACATTTAAGTTGCTAACGCGATGCTGCACTGACGAATATTAGTAAAGAAACAATTTAGTAATAAAAATGTAAATTCTACACCGTAAAAAAGAGAGAATACTTACTGACGTTTCGGACGTTAGTCCGTTCGTCGACTAAATTGTTTCTTTAGAAACACCGACGCAGCTTAAACTAGTTTACCGCTATTTAGTTTTCTATGTTAATAAAGAAAACTAGTTATTTTCATGGTTTTCTGTAAGGTTAACAATAAGCGAAAAAACAAAACAAAAAGCGAAATAAAAGTTCTTTACAGGCCTCTCATCCTTAATTATGTTCTTACTCTTAGCATGCTTTTAAGTTTAGGCGTTTGTCACCCGGTGTTCTCATAAAAGTCTTTATTAAATCTTTGTTGTGTCAACAATCTGAAGCTTGGCTACGGAAACGTAAAAATTTCAGACTTGATTTAAAGCAAATACTTTGACACAAAACATTTTTAGATCAAACAAAGCGAAGGAATTTGAATACTTTGTCTTAACATGTATCAGTATGTGCCATTCCGAAATTGAGTTTCCTGCATTGTTTCCTTGTTGCAGCTTTTATTATTCTATTGTGAGGAAAAGACTCACTTTTGAACAACATTACTGTCCGGATAAGAGGACCGTGTTACGAAAACGTATTAACAAAAACTAACTTTTGAAGTGTTAAATGTTAGCGGAAGCTGTACAGCTGTACAGACTTATTTTTAAAAGCAAGTTACTCGAGCTTCAATCAAATTGGTGTTACTTATAAAAAACAGTTCAGATAATTTGATACAAAAGCTAAATAAAGCAACTGTAAAGTTTATTGATGAAAAACTATTTTGAAACTATATCACTACATGTAAATAGAACTTTGTAATCACTATGTATATTTGAACGGAAAAACTATGTGCAAATAAGTTTAAAAAAACGAAGTTTTCTGTACATATAGTTCTCTACGGAGTAATAAGGAAAACATGTTCCTTTACAATATGGGATGTATATCGACATTGTTATAACATTCTATAAACTTAAATTCATTTGCGCTCTAGTCGTTTGTTTGACCGGAAAACCAAACTAAACAACAAAAGAAACAATGGATTATATTCTTCTTTCGCGTTCAAGTTAGTCTACGCGCAACGCTAGTCAACATAATCTTCTTTCCGCACAATTTACAGTTCTAGGAAATAAACGCGAGATAAGTACATACTATTTTTTCTGAATGACAAGTTTGAAACTGTAAAAAGAATTACTTGGCGACTGAAATTCAATTTGTTACTTTATTACTTCGAAGTGGTAAAACAGTAATTTGTGCTGCTGCGAGCCGGCAATCACGCAGTCACTCTCAAAGCTGAGACCTGAGTTGTTCTCACTTGCTGTTTTTTACTCACTATTGTATCAAATCGTACCTGTGTATTGTGCTATTCTTTTTGGCTTTTGTTTAGCACTTATGGGACAAAAGAGAGCCATTTGGTATCACACTGGACTGAGCCCTTGTCCTTTGCCTCGCAATTCTTGAAAAGCTCTTTCGTACTTACATCGTCACCCGTTAATCTTGGTACCTCTGTCAGTAAGTTGTCTTCGAGGCTGTGTGCGAGAAAAACACTGTTTTGTAAATTAGAAATTTATCTTTAAAAGAAGCAGTTGTTTGAATACTCGGAGGCAGTTTCTGAATGTGTTATCGCTAAATAATACCGGAAAACCGGATTATCCTGGATAACATCGGACCTAACCAAGTAATGCTACTCTAAACTCTCGTGATGTTCCTTATTGGTATCTTACCGATGTATAGACGTGTTTTCCATAGAAGTTCTTTTTAATTAAGTGTTTTTATTTTTATACAAGAAAAAATTTATTATACTTAATACAGACGGAAAATGAAATTACTTTACCTCAGATGAAATATGGTTATGAAATGCGGTCCCCAGTTGATTTATCGAGTTCCCTTCAAAAGCAAACGAAAACCGAAAAATCCTGTTAATTGGATCATCGTGCAGTTCACCGATTGCAGCGCTGTCAAGTGTGGAAAAGCCTGATTTGCATGTAAATGATGCAAAACCCTTAATCTGCGAATATTTCCCTCATTGACAGGTCAATACAGGCAACCCACTTTAGTGTCAGTAGACTGACAGTTAAGTGACAGCTGAATCCACCGCTATTGATCTTAGATAAACCTTTCCCAATCCAAAATAATGCTTATTCTATGTTGACCAATTCAAGGTTGGGTTAAGAACTTATGTCATTAACAAAGGGGCGCCATTATAAATATGTTCAACTTTATCTGCCTTTGAACAATCAAAATAACTCTTTGAATGCATAATTAGCAGAATTGCCATAGCAAAAGTATTAATTGTAAAATAAGTGATTTTTAGCAGACATACAGACTGCAGCTTGTTTTACAATAATTGATTGAAAGCCAAGTACGTTTTCATCAAACTTCCCTCCACTCTTTCCTTTTTGTTTAGAATCTGCTCCAGTAGAAGACTGTATAGATAGGGAGCAAGTAAGGGTACACGGTAAGGAAACTAGGGATGGGTGCAAGAGAAGGGAACAAGGAAAAGGAACAAGGAAAAGGAACAAGGGGAAAGAACAAGGGAAGGGAACATGGGGAGGGAGCAAGGGGAGGGAGCAAGGAGAGGGAGCAAGATAGGGAACAAGGGCGGGCTAGCGTGTCTGTCTCCCAGCTGTCCGATCAAAGTGCTAGTAGGTCTGCAGGCGCAGAATGAACTTAATGAGATAATAGGGGAATTATTTTGATATAGGTATTCTTTAAACAAGGCATTGTTATTAAAAAGAGCTATTTGCTTCGTCTTTTGTGCAATAACGGCGAAAGAAGTCACTTCTTATTATACAGAGCACCTTGCAATCTGAAAAAAGATTCGTAAATGGAAACAGCAAAGTTAGAGAGGAGTTCTTAACCTTACAGCACAGCACATTTGTAATTTTCAAGGGATAACCGCATTCCGATTGCAAATATGCGAGTTTAGGGATATGATGGCATATAAGCAACATGACGTCGGGGTCAATTGGAGTGCAGGGAATAATTAAGAAAGCGGCACCTCTAGCGAAGTATGTTCATTGCAACAGTCATTGTCTGAACTTAGTAATCAGTGCACTCCGAGGCTTCACCTGGAGAGAAATGACAGGAATGAGGACTGCTGCAGATGTTTCCTGAATAGTCGAAGGGCGCTTTAGAACCTGTAGTTGAACGTAATATCGTCGTGAATTAAGGGAAGGAAAACCCCTGCTAGACCTCTGTTAGAATGCTCAACATATTATGATTGGGCATACCGCGAAACTGTGTGTTTCTGTATCTCTTGTTGCACCGTTTATTTGATATCCGGTCACCGCGCCATACCGGGGAAGTTAACATTCATCTGGAGTACTTTCCCCGAATATCGGAGCATTATTAGTTGTTAAAGCCAAGAACTATAGCTCATGACGCTGAAAAGAAAAACTAGCGCACCAAAAGCTGAGTGCGACAGCTTTACAGTTGTGGCAGGCCACCGACTCCAGGCTTTTCATCGAAGGAAAAGCGATTTCCGGTTGCATAGTGTCAGCCCTCCGCTATGAATTCCGGCATTAAACACAGTTCTGTTAAATTCCCTGCTTCCCCACCCAGACGACATTTTATGCAGTTAAACACTTGATAGATCCCTGGTAAGAGTTCGAACTTAATCTCACGGCATGGCATGGGTGACAGAAAACGAAGGGAAATTTCAAAGTCGGGCATTTAAAGTGCCACTATTATGAAATCGTAATCAACCTAATATTCCTGCCTTTTTCAACTAATAAGCTTCATGAAAGTATTTCGCCAATAAATTTGGGTTTTACTTATCGAAATGGCCGTGATTTTGTTGAGTTTTTCGTTGATAAATATCGTCCGCCATGTTCTTGCGACCTGGTTACCTAAGCTATGTCAAAACACAGGAAGTGACGTACGTTTCTAAAGTCAACATGGCTAATTTCCCTAGAAGAGTGTGCAGCAGTGGCTTTTGCACTGAAGTTAATTTATTTTTCATATTTATTTAATTTCTTATTAATTTTTTAATTTTTTTCAAAAAATTTTATTTTACCTCTGCCATCCGTCATCCGTATCCACGTTTTACGCACACCTCCCCCTCCCCTGCACAAATTTAAAGTGATTGTCGCAAATTCCAGCGTGGCTCCGGCAGTGGTCAGGATGCTGGATTTAAATGCGGATGTTCCGGGTTCAAATCTCACTCTGACCACTGCCTGGATTCTTGTCTTGGGTAATTCCTGAGTCATATCAACCACCCTTTGTAAATAGCCAACTGCCGAACTGGTTTGCCTCCTATCAGTTGGGGTTTTTAATTGTGCCGTGTATTTGTCAAACTCGGAGAAATTAGCTTCACAG
>JANCMA020360484.1:0-11526 GCA_024336925.2 Zoanthus solanderi | reverse complement strand
TAACTAATTATATAATCTATGTTAAAATATGTAGTTTTAAATATAAATTTGATAATAAATATTAATCTATATATATATAAAAAAATGTAGTGTTGTTACAGATAGACAATCAGGACAAACATGGACAAAACAGAAACAGACCGGAAATAACAGGGAAACAGGGAGTACAATGTTGTCTATAGAGAGTGACCAGAGAGTAAACACGTTAACATACAAACTGGAGTCCGACTACTGTTATAGTCCTACACATATTGAAAAATGGGAGAGAAACATATATACAGGTATCTAGGTAAAAATTTATCTAATAATTAATAGATAAAATATATAAAATAGCATTTGGCCCACGAAAAGGAACGATTTTGAGAGCGCAATTCATTATTTGGCCACGCGTAGTGATGATAATCGCGTTTCTTCCTTGCCTTACATATATCGTAAAGGGAACAAACAGTTGTCTGTGGTCATCTGGTGTAAAACAAACAAAAACTGTAGAAATTGTGGGATTTTCGCCACAAACGGTATACAATAATGTGAGCAAATTTCTGCTACATGGAACATATTTTCCCGGTTAACCCGCTGGGAAGGAATGAAAAACGTCCGACTCCCAACGTCTATGAATTTATAGAATATTGTAAACAACGCGTTGTTTTCCAAAAATTACAATCAACCTGAAGATGACTTAAATAGTCGAAAACGTTTGTTTTTATAACTAAAAATAGTACTTACAATTTAAAGGTGAGACAAGCCTTTTTAAAACCGCATAATATTAAGAATAATATTTAAGAAATGAAACATTTTTTCCGTGCCTTCATAGCCTGGTGAAAACCGAGGCGAATATTTGGAAGAATTCAAGAGCAGATCATTGAAAACCCGAGACGTATTCGAGAGTTTTCACCTGCTCGAGAATTCTCACAAACTTTGTAGAGGTTTTCAACAGGCTATGGAGGCACGGACAACATGTTTTATTTCTTTTATAAAACTATTGTTTTCAGTGTTTACAAAGAGAAAGACGATATACGAAGCGCTTACTGTAAATTCTCGCAAATCGGAGAAAGTCAAACCACATTGCAACGTCCTTTTCGTGCTTCATAGCGCCATGAAATCACACTTGTTGACCAATCGAAACCCACGTACTATCCAAACTATTTTATAAAAAATATTCATGAAGCCACAAGGTACGAAATGAACCGAAACTCTTGCTCGTGCAGGCTGCAACTTGCTCCGCTCAAACTGTCAATCAAATACAACTGTACTTGGGTTACAATTTTCAAAAAACTAAAACAAAAACTCTCCGAATTATTTTTGATTAAGATGTCCCCCAAAAACGTCACCGAGCGCGCAATTCGAAGTAAGTTTTCTTTAATCCTTTCAACCCGAGGCAATTTATTACCATCTCAATTCTCCTTACATTACTCAAACAAAATGATGCATTTATGGTAATGAGAATTAAGGATTTCATCAGGTAAAATGTTTGTGCAAGATGAATAGTGATATTCTCTTAAACTGTTTACATAAAAAGTATGAAGTTTGGTTGGAAGAATTTAGAAATAAGTCATATGACGTGTTTAGGGATTAAAGGGTTAAATTTTCAATTTGCAATTTTTCCAGGATTTTTCCAGGTCTGGATTTTGTTCCCTAAAAGCCAAGGACTTTTCCAGAATTTTCCAAGACGAGCAAACCCTGTACTTAAAAGCCTCATTAGCTAACATAATTGGATGTTTCGTGTTGTTCAACAACGTATAACGTTTAATAAAACTACTCGTTTGTACATGCTCACCAGAATATTATGCAGGTTCTTGCAAAGATTTCCTATCTTTTCTAAGCCGAAAGCGGACCTCTGCCAGGCAGGGCAGACCAACTTATTCCGCCTTCATCAGCTGTTTTGTTATAGCTAGCCTTGTGTGTCAACTTTCACACTGAAGAAAGAACACCACCGGCTGCAGCTCAAACTACACGCTTAAGCTTTTCACGAGCTGATTACTTCAGTATGAGAATTTCTTTTAGCAAAAAGTCGCATTTGAATTGCCATGGCTTTTATTCTGGATATCAAGAAACAATGCTTCTGCTCTTTAGATGCTATACACCAACAACTCATTAATGAGGATGGGGGGAGGGGAGGGGGGAGTATAGGTTGGTTAACAGTTGATTACTTAGGGGGACGGCGGCGTGGCTGAAAATTATTGAAGATTATGCCATCAATAAAAAGAAACATTTTTATCATTTAATATCATGCCCTGGGAAGAAGGAGGGAGGGAGGGATCACGATTACAAAATTAGTATGGTAGGCTTGTGATGACAACTGGTGACAAAGGAGGGAGGGGTAGTAAAAGAGCCTGAAACTTGATGACTTAGTTGCTGCATAGCCGCCAAACTAGCTGCACTTGCATTTGCAAGATACTTTGATTAACTTTCACAGCATTTAAAAGTATAAATCCGGAACTGTCCTGGTTTCTTAACCCAACCAAGACTGTGAACATTCTTCCGGTGTACTGTATTTTACCAAAGATGGACAAACCAAATGACTTAACGATACCAGTAATTATCATAATTATTGCAACACAGCGTTGTACATGAAAACTAAGTCGAATTTTTTATATATATATGCCGTTAAATTTGATGCTCTAGTTTCCCGTCCGTCGAGCCAATTTTTCCCTCCTTTTGCGAGCACGTTTGAACGTCTTGGTTGCTAGAGCACGCCTCTTTTGCATGGCCCCTTCTGAAAGAAAATTATTTTCATCCTTGGGTGAAGTTCTATTTGAGCAATCATCACGTTCATGCATAATGAACGGGCCCCTTCTAACGTGGTCCAGAGGTGGTGATACAAGAAGTGGACCTCCTTTTGACGGAGTAGTAACATCAAGGTGGTGTCGACGGGGGTCCTTCTTGTCAAGTAGTTCTGGGGTAGGTGGACGTCCGTCAGGGGATAGATTAAGTTCTTCAGACAAGTTTATACTTGATATTGAACTGCTGAGATCTGTAGGAGATCTTTCATCTCTTTGCAGCCAGTGCTCGGATGAAGATATACTAAACGTTGGACTTGTCTGTTGGCGAGTTGAGAGTTTCTTTGCATTTTTATCGAGACCAATTCTTTGGGTCCGATTCCTTGAGTAATCCGATTCAGACTTACTGGAAGTAGGGCTTGTTCGTCGACGAGTAAAAATTTCGTTTGAATTTTCATTGTTATCCGAATGATCAGTCTTTTCCTTTTCAGTTGGTGACACTACCTTAATCGATAAATTATTCCCTACTTGCTCCCCTGGACGCGGCATGTCGCACCCATTTACCGGGCGGTCGAGATTCGAGTTGACCGGTAAAAGAGTATCGTCCTTTTCTTTCTTGTCTCGTCGGAATACTTGCAAGGCTTGGGAACCATCTCGTGCAAGTAACTTATACTTTTGAGCTTTCTTGCGTAATTCTAACACCTAACAAAACAAACAACCACCAGAGTTTTATCCAAGAACGCAACTTTGTCCAAAAAATAAGACCCACCTCCCCCCCTCCAAAAAATTACTTTTTGTTAATCAGAAAAACAAAGCCTAAATTTGACTCATTAATAAGTAAAAACCATTAGTAATCAGTTAAAATGACTTTTTCTCGGACTGAGTGATTAAGTTAGTGCTGTTTTTGTTTTATGTGAGTACAGCAAGAAATTACCCGACATCACGGACTAGAACGTTGTCCAAACAAGTCCAACATGTGCACGCGACATCTTTACTTATAATGGTACTGAGTAAAGACAGTAAATGTTAGTGTATCCGACAAAAAAGCAGTGGAAGTATAACTCTTTTGAATAAACTAAATTAAAATACGCTCACTACATTTGTTTACGCAAAAAATGAAGCTCAAGCTGTTTCCAATATTATTTTATACCGTTGTACATGCTCTTACAGCAACTTAAAATACATCAGCGAGATTCTAGTAAAATTTTAAGACTGAGAAACTAATAAAAATTATTTGAAAACTTACCTGTTGAAACCAACTCGTGTGGGTTTTTGATAGTAAATCTTCATTCTGGCCCTGTGATAAAAGAAAATACGAGATAATCGTTTGAATGAAAGAATTAGGAGAAGACATAAAAAAATTCAGTATCATAGGAAAACAGACAGACAGACAAATGGAAAGGTTAATGATATATAAATAAATAGTTTTGGTGTTTTTTGCTAATTTTCTGGTTTTGGTCATTTTCTGTACACCGGATTGTTTAATGAGCCAGTGAAAGTAAATCTTCCCCCAGCCCGGTAACAAAAAGGTGGAGGAAGGAAGGTTAGTCACAAGTACTCATCAAAATGTCCTCACTCCCATTGCAATATTTTGTACATTCTAAAATACTTGCTCGCACCAGAGGTCCAAAATAGTTTTAAATGTTTCCAAACAAGTTTGTTTTGGGGTTTTCATTGTCTTCTATTAATTATCATGATAAGAATGGAAGAAGTTTTTTTTTTCCACCCACCGTGATAACCTACAGGCTTTTTCCAAACTCAGCAAGGGTGAGAAGCATTTCAACTATTTTTCAAAAAATTAGGAGAGAGACAAAGGGTTAACACACAGCTAACATGCAGCAGCCTGGTTTCTGGCATTTCTTTCTGCCGTCTTATACCTGCTGGGTTGGTCCAAGTCTCTTTGCAACAAACATTAGAACTAGAATCCAATCTTCCATAAAGAGATTCTTCGGTTTGAATACCAGAGGATAAATTTTCATAATATCCCTACTCATCCAATAAGGTTGGAGGGATGAGGGAGGGGATTTACTTTGATTGTTTTTTTACATTCACATTCTTTCTATCTTGATTATTGTGTTGTGTTGTCTCAAAAACTTTTGATTAACATTTTTTAAATTGGTTTTACTTTAAATGGCTAGAAATTTCTTAATAACTTTTTGGTGTTGTTCATAGTCATAAGTTTCCCTAACCTAACAGTCTTTTTAAAAATATTTGAAAGAATACTATACCTCCTGATTTTCTTGCAGTATGTTAAGATGAGGCAGTCCAGCTCTGACCCAGGCTCCCTTGACATATCGAAAACTACTCGGCGGATTGAAGTTTGATTGATATTCACTTTGGCATCTGCAACAACATTTATCATCATTACTGTAAATCTGCAATGATTGCTGACTAATTTATATGCAGTAAACTAGTTCTTAACGGACACCTCTACGAGACGGAAACTTAGTACTGGTCCCGGCTGTCTCTCTATAAGACGGACACCTCCATAAGATGACAACAGACACTTTGAAATCGTCAACAGAAACTTGTGAGAGGCTGAATGTGACCGCAAATTACGATTTAGGGAAGAAAATACATACGAACGTGACTCTTTGCAACACCAAGCGTTCAATTGACTGGTTTTTACAGTATCTTGTTGGCGGAATACACACAGTACAAGTTAAAATTAAATTTATTCAGTCATTGTCCCATTCAAAAAATAACTTGGAGGTAACAAACGACTTGTATTGTAATCTAAAACAGTTATTTTCTTGCTTTCTCAGCTGAACTACAGCTTTCTCCACTGTTATTTCCTTGCTGCTTGCTCTTACTGCCGGTTTTTCTTAAAATTCCTGGGGTCATGTTAAGTCGACTCAATATAATCCAGAACCCTCTCTAAGACAGACAGCTAAGGCCAGTCCCGATGATGTCCATCTTATAGATTAATAGTTGACTGTATATGGAAATATTATTCTAAGATAATTTTTATACTAATAAAATAATATTTAACCAACTTAAATGACAACAACTTTTAACACAAAAGATAAGCAACAACAGGTTGACATAACTTCTATTTGCCTTAATTAGATCTTCCAACTGTTTCTCAATTTAAAATACTGGCATCGTTGTTGCCTTCCTCGCATCTTTAAAAAGTCCCTATTATTGCTAATGAGCCAGACAAGGTGGCAGCATCATAGAGCTAATGCAGGTGTAAAAAGCAGGGAGAAAAAATCTCGACCCAGATGTAAGGTAACATAACAACAGAGTTTTTGGTGCTAAATGTAGGCTTCTCACTCCATTAAATTTATCGCTTACAATTGCTTGAACATGCATCTGCACATAAATGTGAAGAATAATGGGTGCAATAAATCAAATACATCTACAATTTCTTGGTTTTTAAATGGGGCATGAGTTCTCACTGAAGTATGTTCAAGAGCAAGTGTGAATAACTCACATGTGTTCAACAAAAATTAATAATAGTGAAGCAATTTACTACTGAACAAAAATTACCTTCGGAAAAAAATCAAGTACTATGTCATTGAAATAATTACATAATATAACAAAAACATCTTTATAATAATAAATAAATAAAATAAATACTAACAATAATTATACAGTGCTTATCCTAAAGCCCTAAGCACTTTACAAATAAATACAGGTTTGAACAGTTGAGGGTCTTAGAAAGTTCACTTGAGCAGCTCACATGTTATGGCGCAATTTGGCAGTCGATAAGAAGTACCCTCAGTTGAAGAAACAGACCACAACACCGTGATCACTACCCTACTCTTTGTGAGAAGTGTGTGGCTTCTTTTAAGTCCCTTGACAAAGAGATTAAGAGAATGAGCCTACGGTTTAACGTCCTTATCCGAGAAGACGTGAAGGTCTAACCATTTGCAGATGACTGTAAGAGCAAGGCAGAACCTTCTCCTCAGTAAATTTTAAGACCCTGAGTGTTAATCCGGCCGAGAATCGAACCCGAGACTCCGCACAGCAGACTAGTGCCTTACCAACTGGGCTTACCTTATCTACAGGACATGACTGTATAGTTTAGCTGAAGACAAATACACTATACTGTAAACTAGCTTCAATTATAAATCAGCTGCTGGTAAATAGATTTTGTGAAGTCTCATACTCATATATTACTCTTTACAACTATCTTTCTCTCTCAAAAATACTTTGACAATAATTGTATCTGAAAACTATGATTTTTCAAAATTTCATTGAATCATATGAAAGCCTGACACTAAAATCATTAGTAAAAATTAGAACATTTCATACATATACCACAAGTACTTTTATTAGAGGTTATATAACAATTTGGATAGTATACATGTACATGCATTTTGATTGGTCCACAAGTGTGTTTTCATGGCACTATGAAGCACAAAAATGATGTGAGCAATATGGCAGGTTGTCTCCAAGATGTGAGAATTTACAGTTTCAACTTTGTATATTGTCTTTCTCTTTGTTAAGACAGAAATAATTCTATAAATGAAATAAAACTTGTTCTTCGTGCCTTCATACCCAGGTAAAATACTCGGCAAAGTTTGTGAAAATTCTCAAGCAGGTGAAATGTGTCTCGGGTTTTCGCTGATCTGCTCTTGAATTCTTCCAAACGTTTGCCTTGGTTTTCACCAGATTATGAAGGCATGGAGAAAATGTTTTCTTTCTTAAGTAGAGCTAAACAAAAACACCCAAGCAACATTGACCACCCAATAGAATCAAGGTTAAACACCACTTAGTACTAGGTACTTACTAATAGGCTCTTTTTGTATATTAAAACTAGACCTAATACAAGTATGAAATACTGAAAATCAAATTCACCCCCTTCCCCATCTTTGCTGGGGTCATGTTTCTCAAGAGCCCCATATCTCCAATGCTCAGTTTCCCTGCTTGTGGATGATATACACGTGAATTTGGGTACAACTTACATAAATGGTCTAACTGGGACTTTTGGATGACTTGACTGCTTCTCAGGTGAAGATGATGGAGAGGGTGATGAAATATGAACTCCTGAATCTTCACTATCATCAGAACAATCAGGTTTACCAGATGGTGGCAGGGGCCTTTTATCTCTTTTCACTTGTTTCCAAGGATGTTTAACATACTGTGACTGATACTCTGTTTTGAAACAAAACTTTTCTCTATCTCCTGCAATTCCAGTCTGTGGGGATACACCTTCATGAGACCTATAGATCACCCGATCAGCTGACATAATGGGAGATTCCTTTATTGCCGGCTTTTTCCAGTTAAACTGTCTTTGATATTCTGACAGAAAGTTTTCCTTGCCTGGCCTTGGCATTGTGTGAGACAATCCAGCTTTGTATTGTAAGCTTCTGTTATCCTATGAACATAACAGGAACAATGATTCAAAAATGCCAGCATATTACTAAAAAAAATATAAGTTAATAAAAACAAATCTAAAGCAAAATTGAGGAAGTCTTGTCCTGAGCTGATTAGCAAAATTTATGGGTTTGTTGGACAAAGTACAAACTTTACCATGCATAAAAATTATGTATGCATACCCAAGTAAAATTTGCATCCCAATTTTGGATGAAGGTTCATACTACTGTATGCCATCATATTTTTTTAAGAAATGAAAAACCATACAAAACAGTAATCATGATTACTATCACATGTTATTTAATTGGCATCATCACCATCCATCATCATCTTCATCATCATCATCCATCATTATCAATCATCATCACTATCATCATCATCTTTATTTACTGTCCCACACCTGGGGTTGGATGTTAAGTCACTAAATAAAACATTATTATTTTACAAAACTTATAATAAGTGCATACTTGCGATGTAAAATCTGCCTTAAACAGAAATTCGAATCTTATCAAGACATACATAAATAATCATTATGTAGTTATTTCTAATTATAGAAACTGAGTGCTGTGAGTACACTATTTTGTTATAGTGACAATACTGTTCTATTTCCGGCATTAAATGTGTTTGTGCTGTTACTGTAAAGAGAGAAGAGTAAATTAGTGTTAGAGTGAACACACTAGGAGTGTAAATTTGATCCCATTCAATATAAGTTCTGCTTCTGGTCTTTCCCTTTTCAAAAAGAATATTTATTTAACAATCTTGCTGTTATTTAATCTACAATTATGAAAAATATTTTACTATTAACGGTAGTGCTTCATGTTTGTCTGTCTATATATCCACATGTAAACCTATTTATCTATTGTTTACCTTCCGGCTCTTCTTTTCATATGACTTTATTTTACTTTTTTGCACTTTAACATTGACATCACTGACAGCTGATTCACTTGGTGCACTGTTCTTCCTGACAGAACTTGTATTGTGTGTGTTGACAGGTGATTTTGGCTGTGTGATCTCCTTAATTTCATTGCTCTCTCTTAGAGCTATTTCTCGCATTATTGGACTTTCCATTGCCAAGGGTGCTCTTGGTTTGAGAACTGGAGGGCGGTAAGCTTCTTCAAAGTTGATTGGCTTAAATTTTGCTTTGTACTCAGTCACATACTAAATTTACAAAAAGGAACATTACAGTATTAAATGTTAGTATATTTGATTTAGCATTTATATATATTTAACAAATAAAGAAACAAAAGAAGTCTTTTAGATTGTGAGAAAACACGACGGCTATTTCACTTCAGAACACGAGGGAAACAACATTTCTCCCGTTTTCTCAAATGTCTGGAGTGTTTCATCACAGTCTAATACATGGCTTAAGTTTCTTCATTTGCTTTATAATATAGATTCTACATACTGAAAAACAAAAAGAAATTTCAAATACCTCAAAAGCTGAGTAGTCTCTGCATGGAAAGAAAACCTTTGGTTATGAATACAAATGAGTCCACTGCGCATACCACGAATCACGTTTTCAAGGATTACAGCCGTAGTACTTACTATATAACACTGATAATAATCTATCTCAGAAGATACAAAATCAGCTGTCTTTTACCAAAAAGCATTTAATTTGTAACAAAAGTTTTACTGGAGCTTTTGTGGTTGATATAGGCTTGCATGTGCACGAGAAAGTTGCCAAAACAATGATTCATCAGTCGTAGATTTCAAGACAGAAAAGTTTCTGGCTGATACAAAGCAAAAGACTTTCAAACTTACCCTTGATCGCTTGGGCATCTTCGCACATTTAACTATCTGCCTCTCTGTTTCTTTAAGTTTTTTTCTTCTCAATTATGCACCATAAAACTCATAACGGTTTTTTTTTTGTTAACAGAACTGAGCCTTCGAACAGTAGTTCTGCGGCTAAACACCAAGGGGCAGAATTTTGCAGCATACATAAAGTATCAAGAGGCAGAGCAACAAATGACTTTGTGTGTCTTAGTTTCTCCTAAAGAAACATGCAATCTGTAGACCATGAAAAGAATAAACGAAACGAATAAGCAGTGTATCTGGATAAAAGTCAAGGAAGGAGGTGGTAAGATCAGATATTACTTTGTGATTAGAAGATTTATAATGACCAGTCGGGGCTGTATTTTGTAAATTTTTTCATTAATTAGTTAACTCCGAAACAAAGAAGTTTGATTATTCCACCAAGAGTCAACGGGAAAACAAAGATGAAGACAAGGAATTGTTCATTCAGGTTTGGTTTTTGCATAAAACTACGTAGTAACGTTGGGATAATTTCCGATTAATGTATGCAGTTTTATCGCCTATATTACTATATGTTAATTATTTATAGAAGTTAGGGCTTGGGTAAGGGTTAGTTTGCTTTATTAAGCAATAGTATATGAACCGATTCGGAAATTTTACCCAGGATGCTAAGAATCCTAACTGGTAAGGAACAAACAAGTTGGCTATTTACAAAGCATGATGAATTTGTACAATAAAGTTGTTGTTGTTGTTGTTGTTGTTTGTTAATGTTATTTGCCTCTGGCCCGATCACCGAGGACAGTAAATATCCATTCAATAGAGATGGGGACTCGAACCCTGCATGGTCATCCGCATTCAAATCCTGGACTAATACTACTGAGACATACTGCCTTAGTTTTGGCCGGGGTTTCATTTCTGAAGGTCATTAAATTATTTTTCATTAGAAATAATTAAATTTTATGAATATAAGACTTTGGGATTTAAATCAACTGAAACAGAGCATGTAAGTTAACAATATTCACATTTCAAGTAAACCACTCAGATGATGAATTTGTTAACTAACCGCCATATTTTAACCATCTTTTAGAAGCATACCTTTTTGTTTATGAAAAAGACAAAATTCCTTACTTATCAAATTAACTACCTAATCCATCCTATTAATTATAACAAATTATTATTACTGTATTATCATTTTCAGAATTATTAAAATAATGATATGTACTTTTTATTATTTCAGTTGTTAAAGTTGTAGGTTAGAGTTGTATACTTAAGAACTTAGGGGCAACATCCAAACTCAAATTGCCATGCAAAGTGCCAATTTTACATTTATGGTCTTTGATATTTTACAGTAGCAGTTTGGCACTTTTCTTGATTTAAAGTACAGTTTAGGCATACTGAAATTTTGTGGGTAGAAATTCGTTTACCTTGTTTAATGTTTTGAAGTCTGGGTGGGGTCAGGGTATGAAACAAAACGTACAATTGACATTTTGCATGGCACTTTGGCCATCTGAATAATGTCATACACCTGACAGTTTGAGTTAAGTAGCCCCAAGTGTATCTACAAAATCTATTTACCCCCCGGAGCACTGAATATTTTATTAGGGATCATGAAAATGAATTGTATCTAGCGAAGCCACGCACTGAATACTTAAAGTGTAGCTTTAGCTATAGCGGTGCTCTCCTGTGGAATGACCTTCCAAAGGAGATGAGAAACCTTAATACTCTATCAAGC
>JANCMA020360382.1:0-11529 GCA_024336925.2 Zoanthus solanderi | reverse complement strand
AAAACAGCTGGCGGCAAAACCATTAGTGAGCTCCACGTTCTTTGTAGAACTTCCATTACATTACAAAATTGGAATTTCCTCTCTATAAAACCATGATCTCTGAGTTACAAAATCCCTATTCTTCATTGGTACTGGACACTTAACTGAAAGTTCAAAAACATAAATTGTCTGAGGGAGGCAACAACATAGCTACTGCAAATCAATACTAAATAAATACAACTAAGTCATGTGTCTACTGGTTAAAATTAACTAACACTAAATAATAACAGTAATTTTTTTAACACATAAACGACAATTTTAAGTTTCTTTACAACAGACATGTTTCGGCAGCATCTTCTGCCTTCGTCAGTGTTATGGAAAACTAGATAATAATATGTTTACCATAACACTGATGAAGGCAGAAGATGCTGCTGAAACATGTCTGTTGTAAAGAAACTTAAAGCTGTTGTTTATGTGTTAAAATATTAACTAGTTTGTAACTCAATTGTCCATTTGGAAACATATTTCATAACAGTAATTAATATTTAACAGTTACTAGACCTTAACAATATGAATGATCATTACAGTTCGGTGATGCAACCTAAGCATTGATTATTTTGGAAAAAAACAAGCTTTAAGTAAGTTTTTTTCAAACTCAGTTTTAATATTAAGACCCCAAGGAAGATTGGCCAGCTACTATCAATAGCCAACTAGAAGACAAAATGTCCTATAAGGGGTCACAGTCCACATGCATGTACATCTCATGATCACAGTCATGTGTTGTGCAAAACTGCATTTAGTGACTTTATAATATGTCGAGTTATAAAGTTTAATCTAATTTTTCTTTCACTCCAATTTTTCAGCCAAAGATCTTTTTCTTGCAAAAACATAAAAGTTAACAATCATAAAGAAATTATTTATAATTAAAACTAATCAAAATAAAAGTTATATGAGTTAAGATGTTCAAAAGTTCCTATAAAGTACTGTGGTAATTATAATCCTCAAGATAGAACTTACTTGAATAATACCCTATATCATTGCCACTATCTAGCTGGCAAATTTCATAACATTCTATCATGTTTTCATCCCAAAACTTTCTGTAGTCAGGATCATGTAGAACATCATAGAGAACATCTATCGGTACATCATCTAAACATGCAATCACCTGGAACAGGAAGTTCCCTAGTTAGCTTGGAGTACAGTAGTATTATAATTGTTAACAGCAAAACATACAAATACTTTAATGAAACCATGAACCATACAAATACTTTAATGAAAGTTGTACTAGAAAAAGAGAACTGACATATCTTTAAGCAAGTTTGAACAAATATTAAAACTTGGACTAATCTAATGGAAATTAATTAGACTTGTAAGCACAAAAACAACCGGGTTCCACATGTTATATTAATTTTAATTATAAAATAATTTGGAAAGTATGTGCATATTGATTGGTAAACAAGTGTGTTTTCATAGTGCTATGAAGCACAAAAACAATGTCAGTGATACAACTGGCTGTTTCAAAGTTATGAGAATTTACAGTTGAAATCATGAATGAAAAAAACTATAAATACAAGCTCTGCATGTCCTCTTTCTCTTTGTTAAGTTGCAATCTAACAACTTTATAGAAGAAATAAACATGTTCTCCATTCCTTCATAACCTGCTGAAAATCTCAACAAAGTTTGAGAGAATTCTTGAGCAAGTGAAAACCCTCAATTGTGTTTCGGGTTTTCACTGATCTGCTCTCAACTTCTCCCAGACGTTTGTCTCAGTTTTCACCAGGCTTTTAAGGGTTTAATTTGTCACTCAAAACTCCAAATTATTTATCAGAAAAGATTGGCTCGGAATACACAGAAAACTGCTTTATTCCACGAGGACAAAGTAATATTACTCCAAGTGCCAGTGGGAAAAGTACGATGCTCACCAAAGGTAAATAATTAACTCAACTGAGAAAATGTTTTATTTCTCTATACATTGTACACACTGAATGCTTTAGTACACTAAGATCACCTAGACACTTCTTACTATAAAGAGAAATAAATTTTTCATTTTGTTTTAAACAGTAATGGAAAAACGAATACCAAGTCATTGATACTGTTTAGGTGAACAATAAATGCACTGTTTTTCCAATTTAAAAGATATATTAACTCCAAGTTAATGTAAACACGTTCAGTAAGTTTTGTTTACATTTCTCAATTTTCTCATAACCAATTTTTTACTTTTGCCTTTTTTTGCGCTAACTTGAAACTGGAAAAATCCGCTTTAAAGAGATATAAACCCAAAATTGGTCTAGCGTAACAGCCTAACATTTTTTAAAACGAGAAAGGGTCTGGAAAGATATTGATTTGATTTTAAACTTGATTTTATCAGTAGGAATATATTCAGTCTATAATTTAAGGTGAAAATTTGCATCTGCGAGCAATTCCATCTTTCACTGTAAAAAAAGTGCCGCAAAACTAAGCCTAAAGTAAAATTTGCGTAGATTCTACGGCACTAATCTAATACTTCGTTAACGTTTGTATATATAAAGATTTTTTGAAAATTTGTTCAGATAAATACGCTGCTTTTTATTCGCATGTGGGCGCAACACTAGTACACTTGTTATCGTTAAATATTAAAAAGAAAAGTTTTGATCCCTGCCCTCAAAGTTCATTGAAATTCCCCGTTAAAAACTGTTCCCTGAAAAGCAGCGCGAAAAGTTTTACAAGTTACAATTCTTAAGTATACTTAAACAAATTTGATTCGCTGGAGTAATCGTCTTTGAGAGCGAATATAGACACCACATGTATTGTCGAAATTAATTCAACTTCAAAACATTTCGTGGTTTTGCCTAGTGTTTCAGTGAGTTACCCACAGAACCGATATTTGAACTTTGAATAACTAAAATAATTTTCTTTTTAAGCCAAAAATGTTCTTACATCTGAAAGAAAGCATATTAAAAGTTGGCCGTAGTCAACAGAAAAAAGTCTAACGATGTCTATGTAAATGACTTGACAGTGAATATAAAGACTGGTGGTCTATAACCTCTAGTCTCTGATTGCCATACCTTTATCATCTTGATCGATGATTCCTCAGTTAGTTTATTATAAACCTGAGTTTTCTGCTTGTCATACTGCAACGTCCAACCATCCAAACTATCTGCAAGAAGGCGAAATTTGGCGAAATCTTCCTGTCGCGCAGTTCGCACTTCGCCAACTTGCATTGAACCCAAAGTCATCAAAAATCCACTGGCAACGTAAGAATCTTCTGTCTATCCCTTTTCACAAATAATTTCAAGTTCTATTTTCCAATAAAAAAACCAAAGATTCACCCAGAACTTCTTCTTCCTCACCTATCCAGAACTTCACGTAGTTGTCTCACCGTTGTCGGAGCTACTTTCTATAAATAAAAGTTTTGCAACACGCTGCACGACCGTGGAACGAAGATGATGTCAGCGAATCAAAAATTGTCTATTAATTAATTCAAGACATTCGGAACTGTTCGTCAAATGTTCGGAATAGATCGTTGGCCTTCGTTTTTGGGGTATTTGATTCTGGCAAAAAGTCGTGTAGTAATTTTAGAAGTTTACTTAAAAAAATTGCAAAAATGTATAGCTTCCTTTAATTTAGAAAGAAATCACACACACAATGATAGGAAGGAATCTGTGAGAAAATATGCTCCTGTTTCAATATTCTTGCAGAATTAGAAAAATGGCGGCTAAAAAAAGTTTTGAAACATTTCTTTTTTAAAAACGCCCACAAACATTGAAAACAAATAAAAAGAAGACAAATTTAGAAATGAATGACGTCACTGGTCAAAACTTGAACAGGTGCAATGTGGCTAATAAACTTGTTGACGCCGATGACGCGAATCTTAAAAAAAAATAAGGGAAAAAAGCATGCAGAAAAAAAGTTTGAAAACCCATTTTTAAAATGCTTTAAATTTACTTTTAGCACTGCTTGTGAGATATTTTTTATGTAAACTACTCTGATTTTAGAAATATGCATATGAATACTTCAATGCTGTTCTTTGTTTATGATTATATGACCGAGTGTTAGAACAATTTTTATAAACAAAGTAAAAGTTTGAAGAACAATCGATTCCACTACCGCATACATGCTTCAATAACTACAGATTTTCTTCTTCATAAACCCTTTTTAAAAAAACTAAAATCTTTATAGCGATCTATATCTTGAGGATGTCAAAACTACTGCGGAAATATATTCAGATAAAGTTGAACATGACGTAATATCAGCGCAAGTAATGTAAAATTTGTGGCATCCGAATGAGTCACTCAGTCATCATGGTAACCAAAACTAGGTAGGAAAACGACGCTTTGAAAGGCGTGAGTAGTCTCGGATGCAAGGGTACTCTCGATTTGATTCTGGAAATATCTGATTCACTATACATTGTTCCAAAACCAATTAAATTATTTTCAGCAGCATTCTAGTTTATATGTTTCTTCAGTATCTATGCCAAAAGGTCTTAAAAGCAGCACAACCAAGATAACTCTAAGGAAACACATAACACTTTTTAGTTTACTAAAAATTGGTTTCGGCACTTCTAGTGTGGCATCTTCAGTGATGCAATAGAATGAAATTGCTCTTTATTACATAGATATGAGTGTTTTACTGTAAAATATACACCACTCATAGATTTCATATGAAACTACATCCGGGATACGAGTGACATTTTTTCCATATGCTCACTAGTGAAGATAATGCTCACGTCATATGGCCGAGTTGGTTATTATCAGCTCATATCCGGCAAATCCGAGAAGAATAACTGTTAAATGTATAGGATTTGCCCGCAAAATTAAAGCAAGTACACTAATGCCAAAATTTTAAGGATTTAACTATGTGCATTATGAAGATTACTAAATTTTACATTGATGCTGATTTCAAAGCAAAATAACTTTACTTGAAGTAGGTAACAATGAAATTTTATAATCGAGACATTGTTGACAAAATGTGTCCGCGATAAACTAAACAGACCCGGTTGAGTAAATGTTTGTGTTACCCAATATTTTTTTATATTGATTTCAGAACCTCAAATGAATAACAGTTTCTTAGAAAACAAACTTTGGCAGTTTCCTAGCTACGGTGGCCCATAAGGGACACGGCTGCACCTCAAAACAAGATGCGTTCACACTATTAAAGCCCACTTTCTTCGTGTAAGTAATCATCTACACTCTTTCCAAATCTACTTTCTCCTTAGAAAAGCAGCTGCTCCGTAGAAATTGAGTTTCTCCATAGAAAATCAGCTGCTCCGTAGAAATCGAGTTTCTCCGTAGAAAAATCAGCTGCTCCGTAGAAATAAAATGGTCGACCCAGGCCCAAAGGGAGACCTGAGAACCACAGTTAAAATGGCGCCATTTTAATTCTTAAATTTCGTTGAAAGGGTAACCATACAACAAGAAATATTTGCTATTAAATATTATCATTTATATTTATAAATTTACCAGAAAAATTGTCACTGCGGTCAACAGAAGAAATTTTTTACAAAAAAAGTTTCAGCAAAATATTAAATAATGTGTAAAAGAAGCAACAAGGTCAGCAAATAAGAAAAAATTACCTGATGCAATTTTCTCGCCACAATCTGCGCAAAACTTTTCTCCTTGTGCAAGACTACATCCGCAAGAATGGCAAAACTTCGCCATGCTTCTTCCAACCAAAATAGAAATTAAAATGGCGCCATTTTTACTGTGGTTCTCAGGTCTCCCTTTACCCAGCGTTGAGCCTGGGTCGACCATTTCTACGGAGAAACTCGATTTCTACGGAGCAACTCGATTTCTACGGAGCAGCTGATTTTCTACGGAGAAACTTGATTTCTAAGAAGCAGCTGATTTTCTACAGAGAAACTCATTTCTACGGAGCAGCTGATTTTCTACGGAGAAACTCGATTTCTACGGAGCAGCTGCTTTTCTATGGAGAAAGTAGATTTGGAAAGAGTGTAGATGATTACTTACACGAAGAAGGTGAGCTTTAATAGTGTGAACACACTTTATTTTGAGATGCAGCCGTGTCCCTTATGCTAAATCCTTTACGAGCCTAGTGGCCCATAGAGCCGGCGCTTATCTCCTTATGGGTCACTGTAAAGTCAGGCTAAGCTGCCTCGTTTCCATGCCTGCCTAAGTTGCATACACATTTGCAACTACGACGATAGATAGATATGAACGCTAAACCTTGACTCGTGCCGGCCTTACGCTATGGGCACGAGTAATTATTTATTTTTCTGTTTTGCAGTATTGTCAGCAGTGATAAAAAGAAGAAGTCTGCTAAAGACGAAACAATAAATATATTCTCCGTTGCTTCTGGTCATCTTTATGAGCGCTTTATGAGGTATGGCAATAGCTTCATTTTGTTAAGTTTGGTCTACTTAACAGTTTCTTGATGATGCCGTTTTGGCTGATTGGCATTGACAATAATAATGGATGATGATGATGATGATGGATGATGATGATGATGATGGATGATGATGATGATGGATGATGATGATGGATGATGATGATGGATGATTATGATGATAAAGATGATGAGGGATGATGATGGATGATGATGATGATGATGGATGATGATGATGATGATGAATGATGATGAAGATGATGAGGGATGATGATGATGATGATGATGATGGATGATGATGATGATGGATGATGATGATGGATGATGATGATGATAGATGATGATGATGGATGATGATGGATGATGATGATGGATGATGATGATGGATGATGATGATGAGGGATGATGATGATGATGATGATGAATGATGATGATGATGATGGATGATGATGGTGACGATGATGATGATGGATGATGATGATGATGGATGATGATGATGGATGATGATGATGATGGATGATGATGATGATGATGATGATGGATGATGATGATGATGATGGATGATGATGATGATGATGATTGATGATGATTGATGATGATTGATGATGGATGATGATGGTGATGATGATGATGATGATTGATGATGATTGATGATAATGATGATGGATGATGATGATAATGATGATGATGATGATGAAAGTGGGAAAAAGAAGAAACAGGCCAAACATCACCTGGAAGTGGAGTGTGATTGCAAGTTAGACAGAGAGGGACTTTCAAGGGGTATAGCAACTAATCAACTGCAGGGAAATAGCAAATTGAGGGGATTCATTGCAACCATTTGAGTGTAAGAATGTAGACTTCGGCTTATTATTTTAAGTTTTAACTTAGAGCTGAGGAAGAGGAGGATGGATGTGTGTTGCCAGCGGGAAGTGAAGTGAAAGGCAAGAGGAAGCGAGGACGACCAAAGAAGACGTGGAAGATGCAAGTGGAGAAGGAGTCTGAGTAAGAGTGTTGGTTTGGAGTAGGAGGATGCCATGAATCGAGGGAGATGGAGAGATTGCTGTTAGAGTGGGGTAAATCCGGCCACCCCGTTTACGGGGATAAACCTGGATCAAAATTGGATGATGATGTTGATGATGATGATGATGATGATTATGATTTATAGAAATTTTTAAAACAAGCTACCTAATAACTGGAGTGAACTGCACTCAAAGTTAGGAGTTTCATCCATGTGCTGTAACAACCTTCCCGGTGTGCAGATGATTATATTGGTTCTCTGTATTCTTTCTTGTTCATGCTTTAAATCCTATGAACACAAAGCAACTAAGAATTTATAAATTGTGGATTTCGTCACTCACTAATTAAAAATAATCTTAGCTTGATGTTTTGAGGTTGTTTCTAGAGAAGGATGTTGTCTTTCCTGTAGTCAGAGTTCCCTGACATATTGTATTTTAAACTTTTATTGTTAAGAAATAAGTTAGTTAAAATTACACACTCACGCTGGCAACACAACGAGCGAGAAATTTTGATAATGCTTGATGTGAAAGCCGAAAGTTTTATGAACAATTTTGAGTTCTTTGTATCACCAACAAGTGCATCTATTTAGAAACAAAGCACCATTGAACTAAAAGTTACTAACCCTTTTAATATGCAATCTGAGTTAACTGCATTGGAGGGCAAGAGACATGATTTAACAAACTTGAAGCAAGAGTTTGAACAATTAGGAATCTTTAAATTTAGTACTTCCTCCACCCTTAATACCATTTGCCCTTTTATCTTGTCCCTTCCCCGTACTCTCATCCTACTTTTTCTTTCCTCCCCCTAATCTCATCTTCCCTTTCTCCCCCTCCCCCTACCCCTTCCCATCCTCCACTTTTCCTTTCTCTGCCCCCCCCCTCCCCTTTGATCCCAGTACCCTGCTATATCCACTACCTTGCCTCCGATAATCAACCCTGCAGACAAATCATGTTTCTGACCAATCTTGCAAAGGACTTCAAAGATCTGATATGCCTGGAATGAAACAAACATTATTCTTGAGCTAAAAATGTAAGGCAATTAAACCAGACATTGGGTTAGTCCAGAAAAAATCCACACCTCCCCGACGGATGGCAAACTGGAAATCCAGGTGGGATGGTGGGATAGAGAAGGTTTGGAAATCCAGGTGGGAGGAGGGATGCAAGCTAGAAAATTCTTCTTCAGGGGTCAATTTCGTGGGATTTGTAAAACGAAAGTCGAGAAAAAAACAGCCCATTTTGCTGGGAATTTTACTGAAAATTTTGCTGAAAAACGATGAGTAAAAAGCCGATTTCTCAGGAATTTTGCTGGACTGAAAGCAATCATCTTTGCAATGATTTAACGGACCATTTTAATTATCTTAAATCCGCCGGGGTTTGGGGCAATTTTAATGAGGTGGTGTTTAAGTGCTGAAGTAAATAAAATATATCAAAAGTTGGCGTTTTTTTTTTTGTCATGGATTGTTTTTTTATTATTTTACCTTTAAGACTTCCTTGAGGTCGATAGTTGAAGTTGCTGTGGCACACAGGTAGACAACGTCTTGCAATTTCCCAGGAATTCATTTTATAGTGGTCAAAAACTTGGTCCATTGGCATTGGTTTGACCTCTACGCACATTTTTTAGCTCGTCGTTGTCGAAAACGTACAAAAAACTTCACCACACATGGAATAACATTTTGTTTTTGGATTCTCACCACACGTGTAATAACATTTTGTTTTTGGATTCTCCTGTAAATCGATTAGAAGACAACAAGAACAGAGCGGAAATATTTGTCAAACATTTTGATTTGCTTTCTTAAACAATGTGTCAAAATACAGCCAATTAAAAAATGCAAAAGAAAAGGACTCAACTAAACTAATTCCCAGCCTTCGTTGGAGTATTGGAATATGCCACAGCCAGTTTGTTATCATTTATTGATATTTTGGAGCTAATTTGATTTTGTGGAAAAATTGCACGTGAAAGCCCTGAAAAGGTATGAAAACTTTAACTCCTTGAGCAGAATAACTTAATCAAGCAAAATGTTATTAAAATTTGCCCTTTTTTGCAGTATTTCACGTTTTTTTATGATTTTGTGGATTTACCTGAATTTATTTCACAGGCCATTACAGCACGAAATACTAGAAGCCCTGTTAAAATAGCAGAAAAGTTTGCCTCTAAATTCAGCTGAGAAATGTAAGAATGTGCAATTAAAAACATTTTCGGAGTGCTGAAGGAGCTTGTGGTGGTATTTACATCAGTTAGAACCACACTTATTTTTAATCTTTAGACATTTGAAACAGTTCTTGAAATCCAGGTTAGGAGGGGGGGTCTTACACCATGGAAATCCAGGCAGGAGGGGTGATCAAGTAAACTTGGAAATCCGGGTAGGAGGGAGGGCCAAAAAACGTTACCATCCATGAAGAAGGGGGGGGGGGGGGGGTGTACATTTTTTCTGGAATAACCCATTTAACAACTATTGTTGACATTGTCTTTCAACTCTACTATAAATAGATTACATACCTCAATTATCACACTGATATGTATTCATGATTTATTCCATTGCAACTATATTGTTAAAGTTGGCTAACATACTGTATTTTATGAATTTTAGGGAGAAAATAAATGTGTGATGTACGAGGAGTGGTGACACCACTTGTCACTACTCCTTGTACATCACACATTTATTTTCTCCCCAAAATTTGCAAAATTAATAAACCTAGCCATCCTATTGATTCTGCTTGTAGTTGTCCCACTGAACTCATTTCAAGCTATTTAGATTCCATCATGTTGCCTATAGTTAAATCCCTACCCAATTACATTAAGGACACCAATCATGCTCTCAGTATTTTTAATGATTTTCGCTTTCCTGATACTGTAACTCCTCTAAGTTTTTATTCACCATGGATATCAAGTCTCTGTATACTTTTATCCCTAATGCTGAGGGACTTTGCACCCTTCGTCATTATTTTGATCTTCATCCTGTTTTAGAACCCAGCACTTCCACCCTTTTACACTTTAGCTGAACTAGTCCTTACTCTCAATTGTTTTTCATTCGGTGATCGTTATTTCAAACAGATAAATTGTGTTGCTATGGGTACCAAGATGGGCCCTAGTTACGCAAATTTGTTTGTTGGTTATATTGAGCATCTTATAAATTATTTCAACAATATATCAGACTGAAACCTGAGGTTTTTGGCCACTATATTGACGACTGTATTGGTGCTACTTCTAGTTCTCGTGTTGAGTTAGATTCATTTATTTCTTATGTTAATTCTTTTCACCCTGCCTTAGAATTCACTTGGGGCATCAGTGATAAGTCTGTCTCCTTTCTTGACATCTCAGTCAGTATCACTGACGATCATCTTAGCACCAGTGTCCACTATAAACCCACTAATTCTCATTCTTATTTACGTTATTCTTCCTCTCATCCCAAGCATACTTTAAACGCCATTCCATTTTCTCAGTTTCTTCATCTCCGCCATTTATGTAGTGATGATGTTGGTTTTTCTAACAAATGCTCTGAGATGCGCTCTTTTTCTCTCAACTGTAACTACCCGGCCCACATTATTGATAATGCTATCCATAAAGTCTCAACTATTGATCGTGCTACTGCCCTCACCCCTAATTCTCGTACTTCTAATAATCGCATTCCCTTTACCCTTACTTATCATCGTTTTAACAATAATATTAAGCTTATCATTAACCGTAATTTTTCCTTGCTAGAAACCCATTTATCACTTCCAATATTTTTAATGAACACCCTCTTTTCTCTTTCAAGGGTGATCGACACCTTCGCTCGTTTTTAGGTAAAGGCATTTTCATTCTGTTAAAGAACCTGGCACTTTTCGTTGTTCTTGTCCGATTTGTATTACTTCCAATGTTGTTTATTGCATTAAATGTTCTTGTTGTAACCTTTTATACATTGGCAAAACTGGATGCCGTTTAGGTGATCATATTCACGAACATCTGATGAACATATGATGTTCGTAATAACGATTCAACTAAATCAGTTTCCCGCCACTTTAATTTGTCTAACCACTGTCTTTCAGATTTTATTGTTTTCAGCTTATCTTTGGTTAACGGCAACAATGATTGCCGCAAACCAAAGAGATGCAACTCATTCACCGATTGGGTACCATATTTTGCCGTGTATAAGTCAACACCGTGTATAAGTCGACCCCCCATTTTGCAGCCAAAAAAGTGCAAGTTTTAGAGTTTCCGTGTATAAGTCGACCT
>JANCMA020360275.1:0-10580 GCA_024336925.2 Zoanthus solanderi | reverse complement strand
CAACAAGTTCCTACGTGTTACCTGTTCTGTGAGGACAGACACTGGGTTACTGACACACCCATTTAGTATCTGCACTCCTTTTTGCATTGCATTATCAGCTATGATACTTAACAACATGTTAGCAACAAGTTCCTACGTGTTACCTGTTCTGTGAGGACAGACACTGGGTTACTGACACACCCATTTAGTATCTGCACTCTTTTTTGCATTGCATTATCAGCTATGATACCCAACAAGATGTTAGCAACAAGTTCCTACGTGTTACCTGTTCCGTAAGGACAGACACTGGGTTATTGACACACCCATTTAGTATCTGCACTCCTTTTTGCATTGCATTATCAGCTACGATACCTAACAAGATGTTAGCAACAAGTTCCTACGTGTTACCTGTTCAGTAAGGACAGACACTGGGTTATTGACACAACCATTTAGTATCTGCGCTCCTTTTCCAACACAGCATCCAAATGAAAAGTCATCACACACACGTCCGCCAATCCTATTTCTGGCTTCTAGAACTGTCACCTAGACACAACAAAAATAAGATAGTGTGAATGAAAGTACCTATCAAAATGTAGAACTTTCTTTGTATTTGATTGTCACAAACTGAATCTAGTGAATCTTTACTTGTTGCCTTTTATCCACACCTCAACTTTGAAGAATCCCTCAATGTTGAGTTTTATTGAATCCACTTCCACTTCCACTACCACTAGCAATAGTATGACAACTATCTTGCAAGTGCATGGACGAATCCTGCAAAGATACATTCATCACCTAGGACTCGGGTCCATGAAATTACTGACAGTACCAATAGTCCTAAACAAAAACAGATGAAGATCGAACTACCGTTTATTATATCTCACCCGAAATCCGAACTTTTGGAGATGTCTTGCTGCAGCTAGCCCCGATGCACCTGCTCCCACAACTACGACTGACCTCTGATGAACAATATTAATATTACGTTATACAAAGAAATCATAGGAACAAAACGTTACCACAGACAAATTTGAAAGGCCAAATTAAGCAATAATTATGTGTGATTCTAGTTACCAGAACTTACCTGTTTTTTTGTTTTTTTTCATTTAATTCTAAATAATTTTTTATACTTGATATTTAAATGAGAATAATTTAGTACCTTGAATGATGGTGAAATGGGATCAACAGTAAAGGACTTCAGTATTCCATGGTTCACATATCCTCTTTTTGTTAGAAAGAACAGAACACGTTGTGTTTCTTCAACCAACCGCCTACGTACCAGTCCCCGGATAATAATATATTTTGCACAGCTATCAGCACTTAAGGGCTCCTGCGTAATAGACAGTAAACATCAATGTTACTTAACATATTAAGTAAAGTTACATAGGGTTTGTAACTATGATTTGCAATGTTACTTTGTCAAGCAGATGGCCTTACTTCCACAGGTATTAAAATGTAGTCTACAGCTATTTAGTAGAAATCAAGCTATACTATCTATAGAGTGGTAAAGTGTGACGTCACAAAAATTAAAATTTGTGAACTGATGAGATTTGTTGAGATCATCAGAGAGATCAAGACTAAAAATGTATCCTTGCCAAAAATCAGAATGTTAGTGCAAATTGTCAGCGACTTATTAACACAGTTATGCTCCAATGACTCCATACAAATCCTTCTAAAAATGGCTTGGTTCTAAACGTTAAGAACCAAGCCAATTTTAGAAGGATTTGTACGAGGTCATCAGAGCATAACCGTAGCAATATCTCATCACTGATTGATGGCAAAATGCTAAACTTCGGCATGGTGGCATGTTTCATCTTGTTCTTTCTGAATGTTACAACCAAATTAGGGATTTTACAAATCAAGTTTTTGTGACGTCATCACTTTAGTACTCTATTTCTATTACTGTGTATACTTTTCGTCATTCGACTCTGATGAGACTGAATAATTATTACTGTTTCGTTCAAAACATTTACTGGTTCAGCCTACTTGACATGTAAATTTGTGCTTTACAAATACATAAATGTTTGGTATCTTCGTTGTTTTCCTAGATTAGGAAAAAGTTTTTCTTCTATTGTCATAGACTAAGTTGATGGCGTTGTGTGATTATCTGGGCTAGAATAACCCTAGAAGGACTGTTGTAAGTTACAGTGGTGGAATTAAAACAGTTTCTGCAGTAATTATCGTTAGGAACGAGTGATGAACAGTATTTCTGATACCATGAATACTTTTCATCATTGGACTCTGATGACACTGAAGAATTACTCCGTGGTTCTAAAGATTTAATGTTTCATAACTTGACATGCAAATTTTAGCTTCCGAAATACATAAATTTTTGGTATCTTCGTTGTCTTGCTAGACTAGGTAAAACATCTAGTATAGATAGCTAGCTCACAAGTGCTTCTAGCACTCTTGATGCCACTGAAATGGGCATCAAGGCCTCGTAGGTTGCGAAGGGAGGGGGATGGGGTGGGGTCATTACCCTTTAAATCTACCTTATGCTATTGTGATGAGGCCAAAGAAGGCAGAAATAGCTGTCAGTGGCCGTTAAAATTCAACATGCAACGGATTTGAAGTGCTAGGCAGCAGGCTATGAAAAAAACAATATCAGGCAATTGTAAGCGTTCGTTTTGCATGCATGAAGTATACAAAAAACTACTAGGAGTGAGAAAACTGACAAAATTGTTTAGTGGTTGAACCACGAATGAAAGCAAAGTAACTTAACAAACGCTTTTAAAACGCTTTAATTTTTCGTTTTTAAAAATACTAAATCGAGAAGCGACTAGAAAGTGAAACTAGAAATCAGTTTTTCCTTTAAAAAGAAGGCGAGAAATATTACCATCACGCCGGCGAAGAGTGCAGTCACTATTTGCTATCAGTAGCTCTCAATCAAGCCAACACTTTCAAGTTTGGTTGATATGTGATAGACTAGTTACCAACACATATTTGACAAGAACTCATTAACCAATAAGCAATAAGCGGTGACACGAGCATGAATAATTGTGCACACTGGTGCTGCAACCGCGAACTGTACGTAAATGTCCAGAGAACAATAGCCATTCTGCCTGATGTGTATTAAAGGTGCTGTTCGTAGCGACTAAAGATATCAAGGTGCTAGAAAATCTTATCCTTTTTACGTTTAACTTAAAAACTTGGTATATAAAGAAAATCTTGATAAACCGTTCAAGCAGCTCCTTTCAGAAGGAAATCGCCTTTCTAATAAAGTAGACAACACAGATATTTTAACTAATCCAAAGAGAGATAAGGTTTACCCTAACCCTGTTTTAACCAATCACAAAGCTTGTTTAATTCTGTAACCACCCTACTGCAAAAACACCTACAAGAGAATTCATTGACTGTTGTCCGGTACGCATTTGCGGGAAAAGTAGCGCGCGTCTGGTCAAATATACCGAGGCGTAGAATCTTTCCTTTCTCAACGTGTCTGTCACCAGATAATACCTTGTATTTGCTATTACTTTCAAGAAAAATAAATGAGCAACAATTGACATTTTTTTAGAATTTTAGAGGAAAAATATTCAAATTAATCACTCAACAAATTAGTCTGTTTTTGTGACGGAGATGTAAGAGGAATAGAAAACCTGGTAAAGTATTAATAGAAATTTGGGTGAACATTAATACGCATAATGTTTTGTATCTTGTGATTAATCCTTTGTATTGACATAGTTTCAGCGAATGAAAAAGGTATATTAGCCCAAATATTATTGTTTTGTTTCGAGTGGATTTAAAAACAATAGCTATCGATTTAACCGTGAAAACATGGTGTGGAAAATCCCAGAGCTATACTTAGCAATATATAAAATTCTTTTAGGTGGAAATTTCCAGCGCTCGGCGTTATATTGACATTGTGAGACTCGAAAAAATAGAAATTATTATTCAACTAGTAATAGCTTTGAGAACGGGTACCAGTTATGTCAAACTTTGTTACATCAGTCGATCAAACGAACAACTAAAAATCTATGGAAGTTAAAAAACTCAAGTAAAATATAAATTGAAAGTTTTTGGAACTGTCCCCAGGTTTTTTCACGCCATGCACAAGCAGTTTATGATAGATCATAACACCATAGAAAACGGTCCAGAGAAACAAAAGGTAATGCTGCTTTGTTTTGCAGTTGACGTTTGACTGATAGTAAAAATAACATTCAACAGTCAACAATTTTACAGGTAAACCGCATGGCTTTCGGAACAAAAAGTTTGCTAAATTTTTGTTGTTTCAGAAATGACCTTTCCTGCCAAATTTCATTTTGCAGTTTTATGCTTATCATAAGAAACATTTTTTTCTACTTTCTTTGAGTTGAACTCGTGCTTTCTAAAAGTCATACAAAACAGGTTAATGTTTGTTTCTACAATAACCTTGCAGGAACGCACAAAATAAGACGAATTGACTCGAACTCTGGTTCTAGATGGTTGAAAATGGATTAGCGGGTAATCTTTGAATAAGATATCAGTAAAATTATGTTAAAATTATTATTCGATGTTTCAAAATATATGTTTTCGATTTCAAGTGTCCCGAACAAGCAGATTGATTTGATAAATTGTTATTGTTAGCATCAACTATATTCCTAAAGAAAAGTCTTACAATTTATATAATAAACACCAATCAAGAACTCCCTCAATTAACTAGCTTTTTTGCCTGCTCCAGGCGAAGAACTAAGCTAAACGTTTCCATTATATTTAAGCTAATAAGTTTATTAAGTTTCGCGATCTCGTATCTTAACTATATCTTTCAGGGTCAATGAGTTTGTCATGTACCCTGCAGGTGCGTAATTGGACAAAGGTTTTCAGTTCTGTACGTCACACTACTTGCATTTAGTGCTTACCAGCTTTCCTTATTTCGTGTTCATAAAAAACAGAAAATCTTATTTAATACAATGAGATACCAAAATTTTGTTCACCTGGCAAGATGATAGACATAAACGAGTTAAAACGATTCTCCGGATGCAGGGTAGGCGAGTGATGGAAATGGATCCGTCTCAACCCTTTGAAGACGGTTTTGTCATGTGCCATGTTACAAAACTTAGATCATTTACTCATCCTTTGATTTTTTATTCAATTCTACATACCTACATAGTGGACGTCTTATAAACATTACATCACCATTATTATCATGACAATAATCATCATTACTAGTAAAACTACCTCAGCAGCAGCAGAGCAGCATCAGCGGCACGAAACGCGACGATCGCCGCATGGGAAGGTTATGACATTATAACCTTATTTAGTATTGGCAACTTATTTAGTCTTCTTTGTCTGTATTCAAACTAGTTTGACTCATCATAACCATCATTACAATCGTCATCATCATTATCAGCAGCATCATCATCATCAGCAGCAGCATCCATCATTATCTTCATCATCATCTACCATCATCATCCATAACTATCTTTAGTTTTCTTCGTCACAAACGTCATCATCATCATCCATCATCATCATCCATCATCATCATCTTCATCATTATCTATCATTATCATTTTCCATCATCATCTTCATCATCATTATCATCATCATCATCATTATCCTCCATAACTATCTTTAGTTTTCTTCGTCACAAACGTCATCATCTTCATCATCAACATTATCATGATCAGCACAACGAGTGGCATCATTATCATCCTTTTCTTCAACATCATCAGTAAAAGTTTGCTGCCTGTTCCATATTACCAATCTTTATCTGTGTATTTGTTATACCTTTTTATGCAATAATCATTTAATTTCTTTAGAATTTTTAATTATATAATAAAACATTTGATTCACTAGGAATTTACAAAAAGGGGAGTTTAAATGAGTTTAAGGATTAACTAGCGTACATAATTGCTATTTAGAAAAGAGAGGAATTGAGACCAAGATCTTCCGACGAAAAATACTTGCAGAAAACACATGGAGGAAAAGAACAGAACTAAAACCAATATCTTTAATGATTACGAAACAACTGAAACCCTGAGGAGCAGACTTACAGCAATAGTAAATAAGATAACAGTTGAGCCCATTGTGTTATTTTATGCGTTCAGCATTATTCTGCATGTGCCATTGATACAACAATACATTCACCAGAGAATCACTCGCTCCAAAGGAATGGCTTACAACACTACAGAGAGCCTCAGTAACTGTGACCCGCTACCTTTAGGGTTTACAACAAAAACAGTTAAAATACGAAAGGAAATACAATCACAAGCGTCCTTCATTACACTAGGCGTAGTCTTCTCTGTAACCGCCCCGTCACTTTTCGTTGCTCTCTTTCTGGGAGCCTGGTCTGACCGCGTTGGTAGGAAGAAAGTAATGAGTGTGCCCATATTTGGAAGTATGGTGGAGTCAGTCATTATTCTAGTTGTTGTACACTGGAAGTTTCCTCTCGAGTTTTTGCTTCTTGCTGGTTTCATTAATGGGTGCTGCGGGTTTTTCCCGACTTTTATCCTGTCTGTATTCTCGTATATTGCAGATATAACAAAGGAATCCCAGCGTGCTTTTCGGTTAGGTGTTCTGGAAGCCATAGTTTTCGTAAGTGGAATGATGAGCCATTTGACCAGCGGTTGGCTCATTAAAAAAGCAGGCTACAGAGTTCCCTATTTACTCATTTTCTCGCTCCACGCCTCTTCCCTGCTATATGTTACATTTATCTTACCGGAATCGCGTGACAAAGTTCAACTGGCGGAAATGGAGTCAAATTTGCTCAGCATCGACCACATCCGAGCTATCGTAGCTATATTTTTGCGGCCTCGTTCTGACGCTAGCGCTCGTTTGCGCATGTGCACATTGATGCTTGTATCAGCTATTATGATGTTGTGTTCAATAGGTTTCGGGAGTGTTATTGTACTTTACGCCTTGGACCGACCGTTGTGCTGTAACTCTATTGTAATTGGTTACTATCTCGCGCTAACGTTTTTTGTACAAGCTCTGGGCGGAATTTTGGGACTCAAATATTTGGCGGCCCTTCTGCAGGAACATACTTTGGTTCAAGTCGCTTCAACGTCAATAGTAGCATCACTGGTTGCCATGGCATTCGTAAAAACCAAAACAACTTTCTTTCTGGGTAAGTGAAGTGGTTTCATGTTGTTTCATTAAAGCAGAAGAAAATTACTTTAAAGTATGACTTACCTTTCTTGTCCCTGCTTCATGATTCACTAATCAAAAAATTTCAACAGTTAAAACAAAAAATAAGCCCTTGATTTACATAACGCATATTACAGTTATTCATTAATTTACAAATTTCTTCTGTTATAGCATACATCTTAAGATGTGGCAGCAGGGCTGAATTACAACAACCAAACAAAACTTTTCGTTACTTTTTACCTAGTTACCAGTATTTTGATTTATGTTTTCACTGCTGTAGGTTTATACCAAATTAATACAAAAATAACACTTTGATATGACTTTAGTGGTAGAATACCAACATATTCATTACTAAATATCATTTAATTGACGAAAATGAACATTTAACCAAACAATATTACATAGACTCTTGGAGAAATAAAATTGTGTTTTCTAACTGAAAATCACTCACTTATTCGCTTCCCTATGATCTTGTAAAAGATTATTTAAACTCTCCTCAGTTCTCGATTTCATGCGCTATAAAAGGTCGTCACTCGTTTCCATCCATCAAACTAACCTGACGTCATCTGATCGTTCAGCAGCATCTTCCGTTTTCGGTCGGGTTTTGTTCGGAAAAATAAAAATGGTGGCCTCGAAACAAGCAAAAACTGGTGAGTAAATGTATACATTTCTTCTTGGTTAGTTTAATAATTAAATATGTATATGTAAGAAATGGAAACGATGTTATGTTTCGGTATATCAGTCAATGTCATTTTCATGGATGGAAAGTGAGAGTGATAAGCTATATGGCCATCCATCAAAACGACCGCCGAATGAACAAAAAAAATTAAAGCGAAAGATAATTAATTTTTTACCAGCCTTAATATTGACCAGAAATTGATCTAAGTAAGCAAAACTGCGCTTCTTTTGATATATTTTGTGGAAATAGATTTATATAACACAACTTCTTAGCCAAGGCAATGTCATTTTCATGGATGGAAAGTAGAGTCATATAAGCCATCGATCAAAACGACCGCCGATGAGACAAAAAAAAATTGAATAAAAAAATTATGAATTTTTCACTAGCTTCAATATTCGCCAGGAATTGATCTAAGCAAGCGAAAGTGTGCTTCTTTTTAAAACGTTTTGTTGAAATAAAATTTTACAACAAAACTTTTTAGCCAAGGTAATGTCATTTTCATAAATTGAAAGTGGAGTGATAGGCCATCAATCAAAACGATGTACTAAAAAGGATTATTTATCAGCCTATTCATCTGAAATTGAAGTAAGCAAACAAAATTACACTACTTTTGAAACATTCTCTTTATATTAATATACAACTAGAATACCTGGCTACTCTCTGTAGTTTATTCCTGCACATTCCTTGTTCTTTAAAAACATATGCATCATTAAATGAAGTACAATAGATGACTTCAGGTCAGTTTGACGGATAGAAACGAGTGACGACCTTTTATAGCGCATGAGATCGAGAACTGAGGAAAGTTGAAATAATCTTTTATTTGACGGATGGAAACGAGTGACGACCGCTATAAAATTTATACACACACCTTTTGAAAGTATTGCCATATAGTATAATTTCAGAGCGAAACAAAACGCTTCCTGTAATCGGATTGGATGAGCAACTTATCGTATGACGTTATAGTCACCAGGCTAAGTGTTGATTATAGACACAAAACAAAATGTCTTCCGATGAACGTTTTCGGTAAATGTTTTCGACCAGAAAATAAAAGAAACAAGATATAGCGATTCCCTTTTGTTTAGCTTTAGTGTGCTCGACCCTGTTTTAGCTTTCTGCGCGGTAAACACTTCACAATGTTTGCTTCGCCTGCGGGCGAAATAATTGTTATATATTAGTATACTATCACAACAAATAACGCGACTATGATTGTCACAGAAAGCTGCCACTGACTGCTATATTACATTGTCGTTTCAATAACTGTATGGAGGTCTGTGAGGTCTATCACTATAATTAACAAATATGCCCCAAAGGGGAGATGAATAGTGGTGGATATATCCCAAGACGCAAAGCACGCTAGGCACCAACCCTGAGCACGAGTGGGATAGTTGTTTTTATTCACCAAAATAATGAAATAAAAATGCACTTTATTTTCGAATAAACAATACAATATAAACCTTTTTTCTAATTTTAGAACGCGCACTTCCTGTCATTTTGACTTCCGCCTCAAAATCAACTAACAGTTTTGGATATCGCAAGCTACAGGAGCCAATCACAGCGCGCGAAAATTGATATCGTTTGCTTTGGCAAATACTAATTACAATGATTTTATCGTTATCCTCAATATCATTGGTACAGTACCGTTCATTGCCTGCCTTGGTGGAATACCCACTCCCGTCATACGAGCGATGATGTCGAAGATGGTGGATTCGAGTGAACAAGGTCAGTTGTCAATTGCATTGGCATCTGCTACAGTCATACTTAAACGAAGTAAGAAGTTTATTTGCAGAAAAAGAGCAAGATAGTGAAATGATAAAGTGTGCTTCTGTAACGTTTTTTGTTCTTTGTTTCAAGTGTTGGCAAGTTTCTCGTTTGGTTGGAATGAACAGTATAGCTGAGAATCATTAGCATATTAGTGTACTTGTGGAAGATGAACGGCGTTCAATAATGTTAAATAGCTCGCTGGCATATATGGTAGATAGTAGCAGGTCAGGGGTCGAATTTTGAGGAAAACCATAGTCTAACTCAAATTTCTTTGAAAAGTAAATCTATGACAACACACTGGATCTGAAGTAGGATCTAAACCATTGTAGGGCGTTTTCAGTGAATCCAGAGTCTAAAAATTAGACCATTTATTTGGATGGTCAATTTTGTCGGAAGCAGCACTCAAGTCCAATAAAGCCTGGTTCACACTTGTGAAAGATAAGCACAAGCACAAGCATAATAAGAAAACTATGTTCATACACGTGAAATAAGCACATACACAAGCATGAGGAAATTATGTTCACACACGTGAATACGTGCATGCACAAGCATAAGGAAATTATGTTCCTACACGTGAAATAAGCACATGCACAAGCATGAGGAAATTATGTTCATACACGTGAAATAAGCGCATGCAAAAGCATAAGGAAATTATGTTCATACACGTGAAATAAGCACATCCATAAGCATAAGAAAATTATGTTCATACACGTGAAATAAGTGTATGCACAAGCATAAGGAAATTATGTTCACACACGTGAATACGTGCATGCACAAGCATAAGGAAATTATGTTCATACACGTGAAATAAGCACATGCACAGGCATGAAGAAATTATGTTCATACACGTGAAATAAGCGCATGCACAAGCATAAGGAAATTATGTTCATACACGTGAATTAAGCACATGCACAAGCATGAGGAAATTATGTTCATACACGTGAAATAAGTGTATGCACAAGCATAAGGAAATTATGTTCACACACGTGAAATAAGCGCATGCACAAGCATAAGGAAATTATGTTCATACACGTGAAATAAGCGCATGCACAAGCATAAGGAAATTATGTTCATACACGTGAAATAAGCGCATGCACAAGCATAA
>JANCMA020360169.1:0-11530 GCA_024336925.2 Zoanthus solanderi | reverse complement strand
AATTGTAAACTTTGTCAGAAACTCATCCAATCAGACCATTTTTCGAGTTCTGTTACCGGTAGAACATATAAAATCAAAGATGAAATCAACTGCAAAAGCAAAGGAGTTATTTATTTAATCACTTGCGGCGACTGCGATAAGCAATACATAGGAGAAACGGGAACGGCTTTTTCTACTCGACATTATGGTCATAGAAGTGATATTTTGAAAAAGCCTAATTTGCCATTGTCTAAACATTTCCTCCAGGGCACTTGCTCTTTTGATCATATATATATATATATATGTGTGTGTGTGTGTGTGTGTGTGTGTGTGTGTGTGTTATTTGCTTGCCGGGAGGTCCGTATTGAGAAAAACTGTGCCCGATGTCTTGCATAAGAACCGAGGCCAGAGGCCGAGGTCCGTACATAGACCGAGGGCACAATTTTTCTCAATATGGACCTCCCAGCCTGCAAATAACATTTTTATTTTTTTTTAAATTTTACTGAAACTTTTGTCGGCTTTGCTTGTCGCGAATTCGCTATTATTTGCTGGCGGGCAAGATGGTAAAATTCCACCCGCTTACGAAACCCCTAGAAAGCAATCAGATTACAGGATTCCTTTTATCTTGCCCGCTTGCGCGCCCAAAAAAATATGATTGAATATTCAGCTTTCATTCATCTTACAAACCAACTTAAACAAATTTTGATGAGAAAAAAATATCCACCCTGAAGAAAACGTTGTTTGCCAAATTGATTTTTAATTTCGTTCGACGAGGGAGAACGTAATTATGATTTACAGTTGTGGCCTGTGTTCGCTAAACAAAATGTTTTGAAAGACTCATTTAGGACACCAAAATGGCCGCCCACATAATTATTTCGCAGGAACGTGTCTCGGTCAAGTTTGTTGTATTTTATGATCATCGAATACTTTTTGTACACATAATCAAAATATTATCTTATGAATGTATTTAAGATAAAAAATGTTGGAGATGAATAAGATGTCATTTAGAACAGAAAAACTATGCAGAAGTTTCATTTAGTTCAACTCGTTTTAGTTAACTTAGCGTTAGGTGGCTAAAGTTAAGATAAATCTTTTTCCAAGCCTACTGTCTCATTGAGCCGATGGATATCTCCGGTTTTTGTATTGTTAAGCAAATGAGAGTCTTTAATTTCCCCTGGACGGGACACTAATCTATCGCAGGTTAGCTCCCAGCAGACGCTGGTACTCATTTACCTATGCCGGAAGTACGGAAAAAATGAGTTAGTTTAGGCAGAAAGAAAGTCGTACAAATATTCAAATCTTGGCAGAACCGGGGATTAAACTGGGAACCTTGTGGTTAGAAGGCAGAGATCTTACCAACTACGCAAACCTCTCGCTGAAGTTACGTTGCCTTTCGACAATAACAATATTAATAATGCGTTACGTTAACGTTTGTTTATCACATTTCTGTCTTCATCTTTTAGAAAACTCTCAACATGATTTCAGTATTAGACGTTTACGAGGAAGAAGAACCAGAATTACTTATTTCGTTTAATCGTAAGTTCAATTTCTTAAGGAACTCTATCTGAATTTTGACGAGACGTGAGCTCGAAGCCCTGTCAGACCACATTAACGACTCCATGAGTAAATCATCTTAGCCGACTTGTCACTAATCCCGGGGGGACTCCCAAGCTAAGGATAACAGCATCACTACTTTCCTTTCTGGCCGGTAGTTTTCCAAAACTCTAAAAGTTACCGTATATGCAAATATCAAGATTTCGTCTCTAGCACCATAACCGGTACCAAGTCCTTGAATATTTACCCCTAAGAGATACAACGAGTATTCCCGCCAAAAAAGTTGGGAGTTTTCCGCTCGCCTCCTCTCCCCTCCCCTGGTTATTAATGTTATGAGTTTAGTTCCCTGATCAAAACACCGTGTTGTGTCCTTCAATTACATACTTTAACGGAGTAGAGTCAAAAAATTTAATCCTTTTTAAAACAAAACCAGAAACCCGGTTCTTATTAGACGTTAGGTTTTAAAAAGATTAAATTGCTAGCACAGCCTAAACTTAACTTGATATTGGTTGTTGAGTCTGGAAAAAAGATTGAGCCGATAACTTGTCAACCATGAAGAAGTATTAGAAAGTCACCTCAATAAACATTCAGACGCATTTTTTATGACATATTAGTAATGGTCCATTTCAATGGTATCTCCAGCCATAATAAACAAGGTTCATATTTACAAACTTGCAGGTGTACAGCTAAAGTCGATTATTTAAGGGTCTGAAGGGTTAGTGACTTGCAGTTCGTGGTTTGTTTATTAATACACCCACTGGTGACAAAATGCACGAGATATCAAATAATGAACGAGGCGAAAGCATTGCAAAAGCATTGCAAGGCTCGGAGCAAGATTTTGAACAGAAAACAAATTAAAATTAAATAAGTACAGAATTAAATGGCGTAAGTTCAAATAAAATAAAATAGAAATCACAAATAGCTGTACTTGAAGAAATTTAAAAATAGAACTTAAACCACAAAACATACCTTGTTTTAGAATTCATCAGCAGTTCTTTGGGAAGTAAGTTAAATGTTTTAATGAAAATTAAAAGAATTCAATCAGTATTTGAAATTTTTCACACGTCGTCGTCTTCGATTTGAAAAGTAAATATCGCCATCTTGTCAAAAAGAAAGTCAGGAATCTGCATAATTTTACTCCCAAGTGTTCGCCACCATAAAAACACCAATTTCAATGACTGTAAATCCGGTACTCAGTAAATCTGGCAAAGGGTTGAATTCCATTTTAAAACATTAAATAGAAAAACCGAACAAAAACGTCGCTAAGTGCTCCACAAGAAACCCAAACTTCAACCTTGTTTTTTAAAAGCGGGAAAATTTTAGGTTTCGCGTCCAAAAGTTCGCCAAATCACGTGACTGTATACTCTCATAAATGACAACGTTCGCTGGAATAAAAGCTCAAAAAAAATTGATTTATATATTCAGTGGTTTGAATTTATCAAAGACTTGGCCATTTTCAAGCCGTGGGTTAAATCATGAAAAACATATGTTAAACATATTAATGACCAGTCGTGGCGGTATCGATAGATATGTCCAAATCACGTAATCGATTTTTTACAGTAAAAGAAGGTTCTTATTAATCACTATTAAACTGCTCAGTTTATCTAATTTAATTGGATGTTATTAATAGGATAGTAAAACAATTTATACGTAGAGATGTTCAGGTATCCCATTTTCTCATTCCAAATTCATTATATAGATTTTTTGTTTTAAGTTTGCAATGTTCACTTTATCATGATTACACTGTAGATCAGTCAATATTCAAGAGATTAACAGGAGAACAGTCGTCAAATGTTTTATTTCACTGGAGCTCACAACCTCATGCAGTTGGTAAGTTTTATATCGAACCCATGCATAATACTTGCAACAGAACTGGTTGCTATAACAATATAATTGTACTCCTTTGCGTCATACGAATTTTCATCTCGTATCGCTTATGCTTGCTTCTTTTTGTGTGACAGTTTGTGCCTTCCCATACTTACTGGCGTTCACAGCAAACACGATCGAAATTCGTCTAGTTGTCAACAGTAGTCTGGTTCACACACAAGTTCTTCGTCAGATTCAGCTTATCACCTCCAAGGTTAGTCTGTTGCATTGAAAACTGAAATGAGCTAACAAAAACAGGTATTTTTGACTGTTGGCATAAGTTATTTGTTGCTTTTGTTCTAAAATTTTATTCCGTTAGTTGGTACAAAGAATTTTTTTATTGTTGATAGGCTCACTACATGTTAAGAAATCCTGAATGTACGTCGCGATCGCTCTGCATTTTGGCGCGAAATTTACCCGCCAGTCGGTGTAGTGTAACTGATTGAATTTTCGAAAATATATATGCAAACAAAAAAATGAATGAACAAACGCTTGAAACAAGTTTTGTTTCTCCAAACTTTTTTCCGTAATGTTTTTTCGATTGGGAATGCAAATGCTGCTAATGTGTGCTAGTTTTAAATACTGCCACTAAGACCACATTGAAAGTGGGAATTGCTCCTTATCTCTATCATAAACCTAGAGGGTCTGCAACCGTGGACAGCTGTTTCGGTTTTATTAGACTTCGTTAGTACAGGGTGGTTATCAAACAGGCTTCCATCGAAACAATCAACATTCAGGCTCACATTTTTTTTAATGAATGTAAGGGACGTGCCAGAAATTAGTAGGAGGGAGGGAAAACTGAAACAAGGGAGCCGTACACAAAAAGGGCAGCTTACGTAAATGTGTTCCTCTATGTATTGTGATCATACACAATAATTTCCAATGAAAAAACAAAACCGGTAGATCTGTAAACTATAAAATGCAAACAATCCCGTTGTCGTGTTTTCTTTCTCTTTCCAGTCTATTCCAAATATGGGATACACTTCCGAATATGGAAAAAGGTTTCAATTATAGAACATGACACCCGTTATATCTAACAATCCTGTAAGCCAACCGTTACACTGGTAATACAATAACTCGAGTTATCATTTAAAATACAATAGATGCGAAAGGAATAATGGCTAAATGCCAAAGGGGAGGGTTACGAAATGTTGCTAGGGTTGGCAACTTCAAATCAAACTCTCAAGTCAAAAATCCCACCCCTCTTCCCTGCTATTTTCTAAGAATCCCGGAAGGGGTAATGCTCATTTCCAACGTGGTCATTATTACATTACACTTTTAGTGGCTGTAAGTATTAGTAGCAGCACGCATGTGCAGTTATGCTTGCGAGTATCTGTCCAACCGCATCCCATAACTATTACGCATGATGTAATACTCTGAGGTCGTTATTTAATTTATCAAAAACAAAAACAAAAAAAAAGAACAAAAAACAAGGGCTTAAGTTTTGATTTCCTATATGGCTACAAACAGTGAATTTATGAAGTGATAGGTTTGACTGAGATCTATAGTAAAGTATTACGGGGACAGTTATTGATAGATCAAAGATATAAGTTACTAGAATAAGTCAAAGACTATTCGCCGTGTTCTAAAAGAGGAGAGAACTGGGTTCGAGTTGGGAACGCAAAGCATTTATGGATTGATTGAAAGAACAGAGGCGCCATATTGTCAAATTGCCATATTGTTTACGAACCGGTTTGTGGTTCCAACTTGAATCCAGTTCAATCTCGTTTAGAGCATGTCGAATACGCGTTCAGTGTTTAACTAAGCAAAACGTTTGTTTCGTTCTTGCAGTCGGACATTTACTTCACTGCGTCTCCACCTAAAACTCCAAACAGCTCAAGTTTTGACAATGCAATGACCTCGACCACACCGTCTCCGCCATCCCCAGGTTCAACATCTTTAAACTCGTACAATATATACAGAATTTCTCTATTTGCACTCGCTGGACACTTTGCTGATCCACACCCGGTAGTTAAAATTCCGGAATGTGTACCCATTCCTCCTCAGTTTTTGTGTCCTAACAGTTCCTCCACTGCAAATGAGACTTACTTATCAAATGTGCGGAGAATTCCGTTTGAGAGTAAACAGCAAAACATTGTTATGGAAGACCGCAGCTTGCGGGCAAAGGAGCCCGCGGTGCGAGCAAACTCGTCTCCTCTGTTATCTTCTCAATCAGGAGACCCCCTATCACAAATCACCTCGTCGCTCGAGGGGCGTGTAGAAACTCTGTCACCCTCATCTCCAAGTGGAACATTTGATCTTCTTAGTACAGAAGCAGAGATGGCGATACGCAAGGAATTACCTTCGACCCCAGTCTGAGGACCTGAGTTCTAACAACGACCAAGAAAATGTAGCCTGGACACAAACCTGCTTTCGTTAGTAGTGGCACAATTTTAGTTTTACGGTTAAAATTATCAATCCATCCACGCAGAAAAAGAGTTTCTCTTTGAATGTATGCCAAGTTAAGAGCAAAGAGTATCATGTCTCCTCGATTCGCGTAAATGCAGTTTTTTTTTATCCCATGGCCAATCGCAAGGAAGGCGTTCATGAACTATAAGTTGACACGTTCCTTTGGAAAGCGACTCTCCACAATTGTCATTGACATTCTTTGCATCGCTTGTTCATATTTTACTTCATCGGCTGTTTTAGCTACCTTTTAGTTAACCCTTTCAGTCCCAGTTGCACTTATTGTTAAATTCTCCCAACTTAAGCCCTTATTTTTTAATGAATAAGTTTGAGAGAATTTTTTAATCTTCAATAGCTAGCTTTGTTTTATCAATTCTCATTGTCTCATAACCAAATGTCATATTTTGTAGGTGTTATGTAAGGAGAAGTTGTATGTTGATAACTGACTTGGACTGAAAGGGTTAAAAGGCTTCTAAGCTAAGCTGGGGGAGAACTGTAAATTCAGTTTGGTTTTAATATCACCCTTAAATTGTGACAAGCATACATAGGGTTAGGTTTGGTCGATTCATTTGTGCGTGGTGAAGTTTGTGGTGTGTAGTCTTGTGTTAATTAACCATGATTTCAAACAGTAGTGAAAGCAGTACTTTTCTTTTTATGTGTTCTTTTGTCAACTCTGTGTCCGTCTTGTTTTCTTTCATCGTCTATTTGCCTGTCGGTATGATATATGGTGAGTGTACATCGAGTTTGTTAGTGTTGATTTCAACCACCAAAAACAATCAAAAATTTAAAGCCGACATTTTCTTGCATTCCTTTAAAAGGAAAAGGTTCGAGTTTTAAGCAACTCATAATATACCTTTAATAGAAAATTCTTACTGGAACTATCTAAGCAAATAGTATACATATTTATATATATAAAAAGAGTTGAAAATAGCTATTTTATTTCGCGTGTAACTTACTTTAACTTAAATAAAACACTTCTCTTTGTAGCAAAGCAAGTTAGGGATGCCAAAAACTCTTTTACTGCTACTGCGTCCTTTTAATATAGGAAGTGTTCTAAATGACCGACAGCACGGGTTGCGCTCGGGTAAGCAGCCGTTCCTGAGGAGAAAAGCCTTGCATGACGACTCAGGCAGCGGCTGCGTAGGAGACTAAGTGACCTCACGCAAGAGTCAATTGTTTAAAATTGTGAGTAATCTTGTGTATCAACAATTTTTGAAATGACTGAACTAGTGAATATAAAATATGATCGTAACGTTTAAGAGGGGGGAGGGGAGGGTTGTACTTGCGCTTTCTGCATCTGAAATAAAGACTAAAGTGTTTCCACCTCTCTCAATTTCAAACCGTTGGGTCTGTATAAGTGAACCAGAATAATCAGATGATGCTAACTTCTGTCTTCTCTTCACAAACCAACAATACTCAGAAAAAAATTCTGAGCTCATGACGGAATATGAACCCATGGACCTTCCGAACACTGGGCGTACGCTTTATCCACCGAGCTACAAGGATTCTTAGGAAAGCGTACTCGTTTAATGATTAATATTTTTTAAAGCCGTGCGCTGCTTTGCGCTGTTTGGTTACCTTTTGTCCCTGTATATCAACACTATCCTTGATGTTGTCGGCTGTAATATCTGCTGTAACTTTTGCAGTATACAAGTTGAAGAGAATCACTGACAGGGATATCCAGACGATTGCCACTCTCTGACCCCAAAAAGTCCTTGGGACTTTATCACCGTATCTGCAGTGTCACATAGAGAGCAAAAAACCTATCCTCTTAAAATTTTTTTTCTTATTCTTCTTTCACAGAAGCATGACTACTCACGCTTTGAACATCTTATTGCAGCCAATCACACACTTACATATACATATTTAGGTTTGCAGTAGTCACGTCTACCTATTGAGTGACAATGCTCTGTCTTTAAGATGTCCCAAGGTATTGTGAAAACAATTTATACCAGGAAGTAATGGATTTTAAAATGACTACATACAAAAGCCATATACGCTGTTTGAGCGGCTATTGTCTCTTATTGTTAAAAACAAAACAACTTTGTAATATTTAGGCACAGACAAAAATCACTACCATTTACTTTATCAATTAAACTTCCTGATAATTCTAACGTACTTGGAGATATTGAGTATAAAGATTGTACAGTCTACATATTTAGGGATCCTGACTGAGATTAATCTATCTTGGAGACAACACATAAATTATATTTCAAAAATAATAAGCAGGGTTATAGGTATAATTGCTAGGCTAAAATGTTATGTTCCCCGCGAATTAAACCCTTTCGAAAGTATGCAAACATTGATGAACCCATATTTATATTATGCAATTTGTTCCTGGAGCCAGTGCTAAGACTCAATTGACGGAAACGTTTATACTTGTACTTCAAAAAAGAGCTCTTCGACTAATGAATTTTTCTAACTCAAGAGTACATCCCGTTTCTTTTTTTTCTCAAGTCAAAATCACTTCCATTGACTTTTCTTTGTTTTGAAAGCTTGTGAATTATGATGTATGATATCTATAATAATATAGCTGCCATTAATTTAAATGAATTACTTAAAATGACTAGTGAATCTAATAATTATAAAACCAGATCAACCTCAAATCAATGTTTTTATTTCAAGAATATAAAAAATGAATGAATGAGACGTTCGTTTGCATTTATGGGTACTAAACTTTTGAATAGTCTTCCAATTGAATTAAAAATACCCAACAAACCACAATTTAAATCAAAACTTCTCTATTTGAAATGTTAGAAATAGCCAATGACTATATAGACATTGATAAAATTATTAATCTTATTAGGTAGTAACATTGCTAATCTAATCCTGAATTTATATAATTACGTTCTTAAGTTTTTAAGAAATTATTTTCTTTTTTCTTTTCTATTTGATATGTTTGTAGCACATTTATAAATATATGAATATAATTAGCCGTTAAAATTGCTTCCGCCTCTAATAGTTTTCTTAACTAACGTATGTGATGTCACGTGATATGGTGTAAGTTGATTTGACGAGAGATGGAGTGATCGAAAATTAAGCACCATGAATACACACCCAATTGTTGTCATAGTAACGGATGCCCACCAGAATCCATCTGTAAATCCCTTTCCTGGTTTTGGTGAAAATTCGTTCGCGTTCTTCTGACTTTCCTGATAAAGTATCAAGCAATAATGTGGTAGAACATACACTAATATTTTATATTATAACGCAGTATCACATATACATATCAGAACAGAAAAGCATTTGAGAGCATAGAGTAACATAGTGCCACATGGATTAGAATATGATTGCATAATAATTGAAAGCACAGATTAACATAGTCACATTGGTTAGAATAAAATAGCATAGCAATTGAAAGCACAGATTAATAGTGTCACATATGAATGGATTAGAATAGAATAGCATAGCAATAGCTTTCCATCCTTCCGGGGTAGGTAAATGAGTACCAACGTCTACTGGGAGCTAACCTGCAATAGAATAGTGTCCCGTCCAGGGGGGAGCCAAAGACTCTCATCCGCTTAACACTACAGAAACCGGAGATAAGCGCTGGCTCCATGAGTCACCTGGCTCGTATAAAGGATTTAGCTCTCACTTGTAATGTAAAAATATTATCGTACATATAACTTCTTTGCTCAAACTAAGATAAAACAGTATTTTAATTAAGTCTTTTTTGGACAACGATCTTTTTGCAATAGCTAAGACACATGTCTTTGAAATGCATTCGATAGCAGGTGTTGATAGGTCGACTTAAGACTAAAACTTTATCACGCTTTCTACCATTGTATAGTTTAATCACGGACTTTGCGATCAAGTTTGTCATTTTGTTCTCAAATATTAATAACACTGTGTGCGCATGATTCTATGTTTCTCTTTAAATATTTTTTTTCTATTTAAGCTCAGTGTCTAAAAATGTACATAGAAGGCTGAGGCAACTTATTTTTGAAAGTATATTTGTTTTAAGATTTTCAGAAAACAATAGATTTTGCTGCAATTTTACATCTAAGGCATCATTCTTATCTCCGCTCCAAATTTGTTTGGTTCTTAAATATATATACTTTAAAATTTTATATATAATCAGTTTTTTTAAAACTATACTCTGGGAAGGAAACCATGCATCTTACCAGAATCCAAATCACTACTCCAAATATACAGGTTAGGCCGTGTATAAATGCTAAAAATCCCCAGGAAGACTTTATCACTGAGGTTAGCGTCATACGATTAAACGGGCCGCTTTCCTCTGTCGCCAGGGTTAACAAAGCTGGACCGGGAGAATAATACAGGCCAATATAGGGCCTTTGATACTGTTCTGTATCATGCTTGTGAGCCAACACGGGAAAATATAAAGAAAGATAGGAGCTGTTATCTTGCCTTATTGCCATTTCAATATCCTTTGACTTGTTTACCTTCAACATGAAGGAAGAGTAATTCAAAGATGGGCAGCACTTTGGCAAAACTTTAGTGAGGAAGTCTGATAATTCTCCGTATATTTTGTCAGTGGTAATATTCCATCGTAGTACTGATGGTGGAAAAGGAACCCATTTAAGGACAATCGTTTTACTCTGAGGACAATTCAATGCACCATAATATCGTTGTGTTTCTTTCGTAGACACAAAATGAACTTTTACCAAGAAAACAACAGCAAAGTTGCTCAAAATCAGCATTGCAATCGTTTTGTTTCCTCCACTATTTAAAAGCATATTTTCTTGATGCTGTTTTCCCTTTGCTCCTTAGTTTCAGGACTTAATTTTAAAAAACTTGCTTTCTGGTAAAGAATGAAAAAAAAACAAAAGAAATTTTTTTTAATTTGTAGCTACCATTGTCCAATTCCAACTGTGGTATTGTTAATTTGTCACCTTTTTAATTTCAATTTTATTAAACAAGATCAAGGAGCGACAAGAAGACTGAGTCTTTTCTATCTTTGTGTTTTATTTACGTAACGCAGCTAAAACAGCTGTCTTTATCTCATTGAGGATAACACGGGTTTATCAATAATTTAATCTCTCCTGCAAAGGCCATTTGTTAAATTATTATTAAAGGTATATATATATTATAATAGTAGTAGTAATCAAAGATTAGGCAAGCTGCGTTCGAGCCATTTCTATTTTATCCGAATAATAAAAGAGCCGAGTTTTCGAAATTACTACAGTTTTTCTTACATCGCCCTTTAGCCTGACAATAACATGAAAGTGCGGCTCCTGACATGCAATAGCAACCAGCTACGGTCTCTCGCGGGATGTCGCCCTTTAGCCCGACAGTACCCAGACCTCTGCGACTTTAAGCTGGCTTGCGATAACATGAAAGAGAGGCTTGCTTTCAAAAGAACCTGAAATACGTTGGCATCGAGTTTTTTTCTATATGTTTCTATATATATAGGCTCGAAATCGACATGATTAGTATGCGCTCTCGCTTCGCTCGAAGGCAATTATAATAATATTAATGGAACTTTATTATAGCGTCATGCAATATATCGTAAACCTCACTGCTCAGCACGGAACTTTACAATCGTCTACTTGAATGGAACATGATAAACACATGTATTTAGATTTTGCAGTAGCAATAAAATATTAAAAATATATGATAATAATATATAGGTTATACTATAATGTTAATATGTTAATAGTTCATCAATTCTGGAATGCAACATTCCAAAGTTAGTAGAGTGGACTGGTTATGAAACTTCACAAACAACAAAGAAGATTGAAATGCTGCTTTGTTTCATGTT
>JANCMA020360064.1:0-11533 GCA_024336925.2 Zoanthus solanderi | reverse complement strand
GATATAAGAGATTTTCTTTACTTTGTTTTTAATTTAGACATAGAATTATGGCTCGCGTTTCTGAGGTTGTTAGCAGATCGGCTAACTGCAATTTTTAGGCCGAATCATTCATTTTGTGATACAAGCATAAAACTTGGCATATAAATAAACTTTACACCCATCATTATGAATCCAAACATTCGGTAGCCTGAGTAAACGCGTGTACGCGTCTAGTTGATTTTAAATCGCTCATTATCAAACATTTCTTTTTAGAAAGAACTTTTTGTAAAGTTCTTCTAGTTTCTCTATGAATTATTTTTTTCACAAGTAGATGAAGTGGGTGGATTACAAATGATCCTTGGTTTCAACCCAAAGATTTTCATCATGATTTATTTTTGGGTTAGATCTAATAGCTATACTCAGATTTTAGATATAACATTGCCCCGCCACCTAAAGAGAATGTACAATTATCTGTTCTTATATTATATCCAGTTATATGAAAAAAATCAAGATTAGTCTCATTTGTATGCCAAGATTCAGAACATTCGACCGCATAGAACACAAAACTCGTTCACATAACTCATTAAAATGCGCGTTGATATTTCTGTGAATTTATGAATGGCATTAAAATGCGGTTTAACAACTTTCGAGAGTTAATTAAGCTCATCTATTGTGTAGAAAGCATGGTCAATAAGATATTTAAAATTCATATCTGGATCGTTTCTGTTTGGGTTTAAATTCATTGTTAAGCTTATGTAGATTTTGCAAGATGACTGGGCAATTACAAAAAATAAAATAAAAATTAACACAATAATAATAATAATAATAATAAATATACCACTAAAATTCCAAAAATCAATTTTACAAAAACTTTCATTAGAGACATTATAAAGAATCTTTTATCAATGAAACTGTTTTAAAAGAGATAAAGAACTTAGCTGCAGTCATCTTCGAAGGTTAATGATTATGAAACTACTTGTGACCAATATACAATGAGCCTTGGTAAAAAAGCGGTTTCTGCCCTCTGTTTTATGCCTCCTATATAGCATTCCTTAACTGCTTCTTTTTTTGTTTATTTTCCCAAATTAGATCTGCAGAGATCCACACCCCGTTTGCTAGCTCTTTCCTTTTCATAAAGATTTGATGTCTCTCTGGACGATGAAAAAATGTCGCAGTAAACGGTCTTTGGTATACCATCATTTCGGTGACCTCCAATACGATGGGTATTGCAAGCCCAGATTAGTATTTGAGATATCTTTCAATATCTCGATGCAGTCTTCCTTGGAGGTCTCACCGATCCCATAAAACCTTAAATTATATTCACGCGAATGGCGTTCCGAAGACAATATATAATCAATCATAAGTAATAGAAAGTTTACTTGCGTACTCTTTGAAAACGGTTTACATTTCATAAAGATTGATTGGGGTATCATGAAGTTCTCCTTCAGCCTTTTCTTGCTTACTTACAGGGAAAGTATAAAGAGCAAAAAAAAACACGACTATCGTGAACGACCGCCGCTGACCAACGTCGAGTTCCTCTTTCTTTATTAATAAGAATACCAATTTTGTAAAACATCCTCCTAAGATCATACAAGGTGTAATTACCAGTTTAAATAGTTAATACTAATCTATCTTCCTCATAAACGTATATATCTAACGGTAAAAACGCAATGCTTGTGGGATGTGGCTATAAAGATGAACTCAAGTATAGATAGCACCAACGTGCTAGTATGTAACTTGAAGGCACTATATTGGGCACTATGGCCATGTTGGTTGCGGGTTTTACCCCTTTAAACTACTATAAAAATTAGTGAGTCCGATTGCAAGCAGCTGTTTCGGCTTCTTTAGGCCTCATTAGCAAGTTATAGCTATCAATCAGGCTCACTATTTCTTTATGATAGTTTAAGGGGTAAAGCTCGCGACCTACTGTATGTAGCCATAGTGCCCATTATAGTGGCTTCAAGTTAGTGCTATCTATACTTGAGTTTTGCTATAATGATATGGAAATTTATGAGATTTTTGTATTTAACCTCTTTCGTTATTCTTACTAAGACCTCAATTTCTAATTACCTACTTAGCAGTATACGTTCAGTTTTTAAAGAGTTCTTCATTGCCATCCAAAAATTGCTCATTAGTTCGCAACGTAAAAATAAATGTTAGAGGGTTTCATTTTCGGTTTAAAAAAAAACTACATAATGGGGAATCAACTAATTGCATTTTATAAAGCTATTTACGTACAAGATTCTATGCAAAATTTTCCATTGGCCGATGGAATTCTTTGTGTTTTGTATCAATTGTGGCTTTGTATGGAATTGAGTATATATCTTCCCACGCAAAAGTGTATTTTGTATATTCTTGTTGGTATTTTAGTTTTGATGTCGGTTCCAATAAAGCTTTGTTTATAAAAAATCTTGTAGATTTTGTTTTGCCTTTAGATTTTCCAAAATGAAAACCTTATCTCCTTCAAAATATATCATTCCCTTTTTGTACTCAATAAACTTATCTTCTGGCTTATTGCATGAGGGATCTCGAAGAACTAGTTTCCATTGATCAGAGTTGGATTGACTAATACTGTATAATAAAAAATAACCTGAATAAAATAAGATGTTGGAATGCATATTATTCATTGTCTCAAGATCTGATAATTTTTCTTGAGGATCAAGAGTATCCTTATTTTCACCTTACCCGCCTTAACCAAATTGGCTCTGTAAACTGATTTCTTTCCTGTCAAAATTGATTTATTGTTCCATAATAACTTGGTTGAAAATGTAAACGCGATTCTGTGGAGATTCATTATCCTTATATGTTAAAGAAACCCAGGCTGAGAAATTCCCTTTATAAAAGAAAGGTAGTAGAGAGAGAAAACGGAAAAACTGCAGTCCAGCAAGAAAGATCCTCCAAAATGCTTTAGATAATGCTGTAGAACCATCTTCCAAATGGTGGGGTGCGGTTCTTTGTATCGTTTGAGAAATAAAACCCTTTTAGATTTTCTCAAAAAAGGAATGTTTGGCATTTTGATTCTGCCTCCGTTGACTACCCCCCTTTTAACCTTGTCTTTGCTATTCCATACTGAAAAAAGTGTACATTAACGTCTCTATTTCCTTAGAGATTTCTTTGTTGTAGCACGATATGGTATTTTTAGCACTATATACACTTGTAAAATCTGAACCCTGCCATAAACTGTTAAATTTCTCCATCTCCATAAAGTTAAAATTTCTTTGGTATTTTTTTTAAATTGTCTCAAAATTGAGTTCTCTTTTTAATTAACTATTGAAAGTGAAATAGACTTACCAGATCAAAATTGGTTCATCTATCTTTTTATTAGGAAGTGTTTCCTTAGGAATGCTGTGATTAACTCCCAACCACATGGCTTCTGTTTTTTCCTCGTTTATAACTAAACATGATATTTTTTCTAAATCTAGCCATAGAATCAATTAGGTTCTCATAAGATCTTTTTTTCTTGAAGAAAGTTGGTCATATCATCGGCAAAAATGCTAAGTTTAACCTGTTTGTCATTAAATGGAGAAGAAACTACCTTTTCTAGAAATCCTGATTGATAACAGCCAAGATCGAGTCATAACTAGTGTTTATCGGAAAAAACCTCTACGGGTCTTCTTTCAGTTTTTTCAGTTTCAGTTCCTTCTGTTATAAGACAGGTCTAATTAGAACACTAGTGGACCGTGTTTACAAAATCAACAACACGTGGCCTGGTTTTCATAGAGATATTCAGCATCTGGTTAATATCCTTAAAAAGAATATGTATCCCGGTCATTTGAGGGGGCTCAACAGTTAGAAGTATTAGAAAATTTGGTGTTAGAGCCAGAAGAGGGTGGGTGTTTTAAAACGCTAATATTACCAAAAATAAATAATGGGAGACTGGGTATGGCATGCATGTATGATAACACATGGCAAACCATCACGTGACCATGCCTTCCAGTTCTAATCAGTTCAGTAAACAGCAGTTTTGAATGTCAACACATCAAAAATGACGCAATTTTTTTGTGTTTGTGGCCATTTGCTGGGTGACTGTCATCATCATACAGGGCTCCGAAGGCTTAAACCTTGTCAATAGTGAAGAACTGTATATTGGCACTTTGAATTTAATAAAATTGTTGGCTTGCTTGCTTCGATCGGCTGACGGTTTGTTATCATTGACAAGGGACCCTTGTAGCAAATGCGCTCGGTCTCACCAGCTGTACTCTGCATTTTTGCAAGTGTGACCAAATAGCGTGGTTTGAGACTTAATAAAAACTAAAAGATTGAAGGAGGGGGCTGTTCCGCATAAAAATATTAGGATTTTTCCGTCATGCAGTGGGGCAGATTTGTGAAGTATGGAGGCTTCAGCAAAGTTGCGAACAGAAATGGAGTGTTTGCAGCCTGGAATTCATAGGTATTTCAAGACAAATTGCATATTAAGAAAGGAGAAGAGTTGTTTCATAAGGTTTCGTTTGTTGCTCGATTTAACACTGAATGATTATTTTGTGACTTTCTAGCTCCATCAGCTTTGTGAAAAGTCAAGCTTTTGGCTCATTTCTTTTTTTTTTTTATATTTTCATATTTCATAAAGATAACTGATAAATTTTGAAATGATGGAAAAACTTGACTGTAGGATTTTTTTGTTTAGCCATATTAGTTTTGTAGGCTGATAGATAGATAATGATTGTTAGCTTTATTAAAAAAGGTCATATTGCATCCTTCTAAGGCTGAATTGCATGGCTATTTAAAAAGATAAAAATAGTAATAATAATAATGAAGTTCAAACTATTAAAAAGTATTTACGTTATAAAAAATATTAAAAAATATTAAAAATATTTAAGAAAGATAATATATAAGAAAGTGCGGGAGATATTATAGAAAGTGCGCGTTTTTGAACCCTTTCTATGTCCTTACATAGATAGTCTGGCAGAGAGGGACACAGTATTCCAATACCGGTCTAATACAAGTAGTATAAAAGCTGACAATGTCGCTTGCTGGAACTCTAGCGCGCTTGAGTAAAATCAAAAAATACATCCGCTTATTAGCTTTCTTAATTATTTCAGAGACATGGCAGTTCCAGTGAAGCGTGTTACTTATTTTACGCCTAACACTTTAACGCTATCTACTTGCTCGAGTTCTTTAGAATTCATGATTAGAACGTCAAATTGCTGCTTTCGTCTGTTGAAGTCGATTCGCAGTTCTTTACACTTGTCAGCATTGAGCTGGAGCTTGTTGGTGTTGGACGAATCCTAAACAGCTGATTCAGCCCCCTACATCGCGCTTTGGTCTCCTCTAGGAACCACCTCAGCGATCGTGGTATCATCGACGTATTTCCATGCGTCAGATCCAGAGGGGCGGAGATCGTTTATCATCAAAACAAAATGCCAAAGGCCAAGTTTTGTGCTCTGGGGTACGCCTGATGGAACGGCGCCCCATTCTAAGAAACAGTCACTGGATAGCTTAACTCGCTGGCGCCGGTCCATAAGAAAACCGCACACCCAGGCTGCATGAATAAGCTACTTTCACGACCATGCACAATTGTAATTCCCACTCTTTTGGCGGGCCATAGGTCTTGCAAATATCACGCTTTCCAGGACAAATATCTTTTTTCCATTTTTTAAGACCTTTTTATCATCGTGCGCAGTGTTTATTTTTGGCCCGCTAAAATGGTGGAAATTTTACACTGTGCATGATCTTGAAAGTAGCCTATTATGCCTATGGTCCCACGGAAACACTTCTCTCAAACTTCACTTTTACAAAACAAACTTGTTTTGCACTTAGATAACGTGTAAGCAATATCTTTTATGCTATGACCTAAAATCAGCAGATAATGCTGAACTGATTTTGTGCAGCAAACAAATCATTATCAGCTTTGAGGCAAAAAAATCAGTTTTTTCAGTAATTTCAAGTTCGAAGATTTATTTCTCAGCAAATACAAATAGTAGTTTCACAAAAATTAGTCATTGCATAGATCTTTATATATATTCTCTGTAAAAATATTTTAAGGGCTAGATTTTTGCTACTAGGAAAGGCCATTGTTAAGGCACATTAAAGGATCGGGGTCTATTTCCATGGTAACAAAAGGGCCAAACAACAATGTTGAGATATTGTTTCTTAGTGAGTAGTTGAAATATGATAGCTGTTTTTGGAAAATTTTAAAAGAATTTGAGTTTTGGTGAAAATTGGGTTTTTGACTATAAAGCCCTCTTAATTGATAAGGTCATTAATCAGTCATTTAGTGGTAAGTTAGTACCCGGTAGCGCGGAAACTAGTTCAAATCGAGATTACTCCATTACTTTCTATTTCAAATTGCCGTTTATTAGTGACTATTCGTCTTTCACTCAAAAGCGGCTAGCCCTTTTGGCTAAACGCTATTGTAATGATATAAACATCAAGTTGGTTTTCAGCTCATTTGAAATAGGCAGTCTCTTTAGTGTTAAAGATCATATCCTTAGTGATTTACGCGCATGCGTTGCTTATAAATTCTCGTGTGCTGGCTCAAAAGCCAGCTATGTCGGAGAAACAGTCCGGCACTTACTACGCGCGTCAATGAAAATCTTGTATCGGATAGAGCCTCGCATATCCACAAACACTTAGAGTGCAACGAAGCATGTTGGCGACTTTGCTCTAAGAAATGCTTTCAGGTTTTGGAAACTGCTGCAATGGAACTGGCACTAAAATCATAAAACCAATGCAAATCATATTCAAGTACAACTAAAAGATGCAACCTATGCCTACACGAAAAATTTCTTATAATCTGCCATCCAGAAATTAGCTCCTTAAACAATAGAAATGAACTAGTATCGTCATGCCGGCATCGCAAAAACATTTGCTATTTTTACTTCATTTACCAACTTTAATATAAATAAGAAATTTTAAATACTTATTACTCAATTTTTCCAATATCATTGGTAATTTTTATACCACTAATGCCAATCCAGCTGGAATCTTTTTTAATTTCCTGGATCCTCTTAGTTACAAAACTGCTGATTTCATCAAGTTAAATGATATCTTTGTTTTTTATCCAATGGATAACTTTACAGTAACCCGGTTGTTTCCTCTTGGATAGTTTCAAGGCAAGTTTTGCGATAAAGCATTCTGCTTCTTCACCACTTCCACCATACTGTGTGAATACCAAGGGTCTTAAGGAACCGTTCTCCACTTCTATCACTCGTTGCTTGTAAGGGCCTTGTCCAGTTTCTGGTTAAGGTGGCTATTTGCGTATGGGTTAAAAACCCTAACATCAAAAAATGCACGTTACCCCCTTTGCAAAAAACCGCGCGCACTAATATCCAAACGGGCCTTGTGCGAAGAGTTGGAAGTGTTTGTTAGGACTTAAGGTGTGGTTCAACCTCAAAATCTTGGCATACGTAATTGAGAAGAGATGCGAACAGGTCTCGTACATCAGCGTGCCTCCTATGTACAAAACCACCCATCACACACGACATTGCATGATCAACATTGAACTCCTTGCCGCAAGGAAACGTAGAATTTTGGTGTCCAACGATACGTTAGGCTGAGCGCATCATAAAATTCTCTCTTATTGAGATTTCAGATTTTAATAGTATTGTTGTCAGCCAGCTTGAGGCGCCCATTATCGTAGCAAAATCGTTAGCTCGAAGTTGTTCTGTCGTCATCTTCTCGCGGAGCTTCTGTAAGGTGGTGCTATTCTTTTCTTCTCTAGTATTGACAATCTTCCTTCTTGAGGTCCTGAGTTGTTCACTTCAACCAGGGTGGTGCTGTCTTAATTGTTGATGTGTGTAACAAGCTGCTGCGTAGCTGCGCGTGAGTTGGAAAACTCAAAATCAGCGATCTCCTAAAAGAATGGTATTGCAAAACCGCCTTTCTTCACTGGTAAGGAGAGCAGAAGTCGTTCATCAGCAGAATAAATGTACCATTCTTAATCGCCGGAACAAATAAATTATCATCCAATGTGTCTAGACGTGTCGGGTGCTGCTTGATATTTGGCATCGTTCTAATATGATACGTCATTTTATGTTTGAATCCACAAACCAATGCTGCATACGCAGCCTGTGGCTCTATCTTTCCAGTTTTCGACAGGATTTTCTATTGGTTACACCATGACCTTACCAATTCTTCAGCATATCGGCAAAATCCGCTTTCCTTTACAATGTAGCCACAATGTAGCCCTGCTGTTTTCAAATTAGCCAACATTATCTTTGTATACAAAAAGGGTTCACAGACTTGCTTGTCTAACTATCGTCCTATTTCTTTATTGTCCATCTTCAATAAGCTCCTTAAACGATTAATGTGTAAGAGACTAATTAAATTTTTAGAAAAAAGCTGCATGTTTTTCAATAAGCAATTTGGATTTAGATCTGGACATAGTATAGATCATGCTCTTCTTTGTATAATTGATAAAATACAAAAAGCAATTGAAAATCACAATTACTCCTGTGGAATTTTCCTAGATTTTAGTAAAGCGTTTGACACAGTTAACCACGATATTTTGAAATTGGCACATTATGGTATCCGTGGTATTACTAAAGAGTGGTTTGTGTCGTACCTTAGTTAGGCGACAAATTGTCAGAGTAAATTCAGTCACTTCAGCACAATGCAATGTGACATGTGGTGTTCCGCAGGGGTCTGTTCTTGGAAAATTATTATTTCTAATTTACATTAACGATTTTTGCAATACCTCAAGTATATTTGACTTTCACCTCTTCGCTGATGATTCGAACTTATATTGTGAGCATAAAAACATTTCAGAACTTGAAGAGACTATAAACAATGAATTTAGCAATGTTCATACCTGGCTTTGTGCCAGTAGGTTATCTTTAAACATAGAGGTACAATTATAACTATGTTATATTTCATCCACCACAATAGAACATACAAAGACTCAGTCTTAATTTGAAAATCAATAACAAGCAGTTAAATAGCGATCTCTGTATCAAATACCTAGGAATTATGATTGATGCTAACTTAAGTTGGAAAAAACATATTGAATGAATTGTGAAAAAGATTCGGAGAAGTGTTGGAATTCTAGATCTTAGTAAAATCCGCTATTATGCTTCCCAAGAAATCTTATTAAGTTTATATTATGCCATAATATATCCCTTCCTTATATATGGTCTGATTGCATGGGGAATACCTATGACTCAACCATCAAACCAATTTTTATTATTTAAAAAAAAGGCAGTCCGTGTGATGACATTCTCCAGTTTTGATCAACACTCTAGTCCATTGTTTAAATCCTTAGAAATAATGAAATTTTTTGATCTTGTTAACTTCCTCACTGCCATTTGTATGTATAAATTTCATAACCAACCATACCATCAATGTTGGCGCTTATGGATTTGATAGTAGGATTGACAAACCTCTTCGAATCTCGTTCACCAGCTGTGGCATTTTTTGTAAATAGACATAGGATTCCTTCCATTGACCCCTTTGTAGGTTGATGTATTTATTGATTACTAAAGTATTTGGTTTCCTGATAGTAAACGTCTTGTGAAGGATTATGTTTTCATAGAAGAAACCCTTACCAAATTGATAAAACGACGCAGCCTCTTACGCTTGTGATACATTGATATTCTTATTCCATATTGGTTAAACTGTATTTAGGAGCTTTTGTAGTTTGTGAACCAATAATGTTAATTCAAAAATCAGCGGATGAGACAAAGATTAAGGATAAACTACACCATGTTTTGTTAATATTGAATGGTCTGGGTAGAATACAATACTTTGTATTATGAAGCGCAGCTAGGACTACTTAGTTGGCATTTAAAGTATCCTATCACACGCGTTTGTTCCAAGTTTTCTTATGTTCTTTATCAAGCTGCTCTGTGGTCGTTGGCTCGATGGGACGCCATATTGGAATTCATTTTATCAAGCGTGTAGGATTTACTCAGTGCAGGGTAAACTATAATAATAACTGTGACGCCAGTTTTAATGTAGAGTTTCTCAGCTTATGTGGTGACATAAATTCTAACCCCGGACCCACTGAAGGAAAAACCACAAGCAAGTGCTCCTTTTGTGGACGTGCCGTGGCCAAGAATCGATTAGCAATTACATGTGCCAGTTGTTGCCAACAGACTCATATAAAGTGCGGCGGGTAACAGTGAAAAACTACAAAAAGTTTCTGTCATGCTCAAATTATTGCTGGGATTGTCCTACTTGTCTTGGGAAATTGTTACAACAGCTACCTTTCGCGAATGTTGATGATCTAATTGAACAAGTTCCAGCTAATGACCCTCTTCAAAATACGAGCTCCCACGGAGAACCAATTATCAAGTTTCCACGGAAAACTAACAAGAAAGAATGCATAATTTCTCTTCTAAATGTAAATAGTCTTCCTAGCAACTTTATTGAAATCAAGGAATGGCTTGTTGATGGTGTTTTTGACATTCTCTGTATTCAAGAAACGAAAATTGACAGCACATTCCCTAATTCTCAGTTCCATGTAAATGGGTACAATATCTTCAGACGAGATAGAAAGAAGGGCGGTGGTGGCGTCATGATCTTTGTAGGTGATAGTATTGTAGCAAGGCCCATCAAGGCAGAATGTAAATTTGTGGAAACAATACTACTAAATTTAACTATCGGTCAAACACGATTCGCACTGGTAGCAGCGTACAAGCCCCCTTCTGTGGATAATGTTACATTTACTTCCAACATGTATAGTCTGTTGGACAAAGCTACTTCACAGAGCAACAACATTATTTGTTTTGGGGATTTGAATTGTGATATTAGTAACACTTTGGAAGGAAAATGTCTGCTGGACATTTGTGATATTTATGATCTAGATTCTTTAAATAATTCACCCACAAGAATATCTTATCAGCGTTCTTCATGCTTAGATGTCATCCTGACGAATGTTCCAGGTTTTTTCAGGGAATCAGGAGTTTTGGAGGTTGGTGTCAGTGATCATTGCCTAGTTTATACAGTTTTAAATAATAAATTACCGCAACCTAAAGCTGAAATTATCCGGGTTCGTTCTTTTAAAAATTTTGATGAACGCTCTTTTTGTAGCGACCTCAGTTTGGTTCCTTTTTTGACAGCTTATGTTTTCGACGACCCTGAAGATGTATATTGGGCATGGGAAAAATTATTTGTTGAAATTCTGGATGACCATGCTCCAGTTAAATCGTTTCGACGTAAACATCGCGCTCAATTTCAATTTATAAATCCCGAATTACGGACAGTGATGCGAGAGCGTAATCGCTATAAAAGACAATTCAACAAATCCAGAAAGTCTGAAGACTGGGAAAAATACCGCCAACTAAGAAATAGAGCTGTTAGCATGAGAAGAAAAAGAATAAGAGATCACTTTTCCAAAATCTGCAATGATAAACATTCAGATCAAAAGAAGTTTTGGAACACAATAAGACCATATATTTCATCCAGGAACAAGCAGTCTTTCCATAACGAGCGTATTGTTTTAAAAGACAATGGTGGCGTTATTTGGGAACAAAAGAAAGTCGCCGAGGTTCGGGCAGAATATTTTACAAGTTCTCAGCACCTTGAATTCAATCAATTGCCTCCAAAGTCATACCAGACAATAAAAACTAATCAATTCAGCCCCTTCACTTTAACAAACACAAGCCCCAGTGAAGTG
>JANCMA020359958.1:0-11535 GCA_024336925.2 Zoanthus solanderi | reverse complement strand
TTCTTCAATTCTTTTATATTACATTTCGATATCAGTACTGCAGTAGACACATGCAGTCTTAGACTGCGTATTTTTTTTATTGTTCTTAACTTAAAAGATTTTCTGCTATTGAGCACGTCATATGCTCCGAAAGTTTAACAGTCGCAAAACCGAAACGCCACACTTTCAAGACACATGGCAGCTATGATTGTGCTACGCATCAGTTTTCATGCTATTATTTTAATTTCCAGTAATCACATGTCCTTTCAGAAGACTTTTTTTTTTTATCTTAGTAAGATATAAAACGTATGAAAATTCCTGGGTTTCATGCATTCTCGTCCCCAGAGTCCAACGATAAAACAATGGGCTCTGAAGACGAGAATGTTTGGAGTCTGGAACCAAGTCTTTTAAAACAAGATGGTGGAAAACGATGTCTGACAGACTGAAGAAACAACAAAAAGAAAATCAAGTAAAGGATCGGAGTGCAAGAAAAGAAGATGATTCAAATGAAGTTCAATCATGTTTTGTTGCTAATAGTAATGGTAACACTATTAATATGCTACTTCACTAGCTATAACAAAATTTACGGAAGAAGTTCAGGAATGGATTTGAAACAAGAAGAGCAAGATTTCGAAGGCAAATGGTTGAGAGGTCAAAACAACCATCATACAAATGTAACAAAACACATTGTAATGCTTACATATAATATCTGGTTTGGGAAATTTCGAATGTTTCAAAGAATGAAAGGAATCGGAAAAATCATCACAGATCTTAAACCGAATGTTATAACACTTAACGAAGTTACGGCCGAAAATATATTTTTGTTAAAAAGTCAAGATTGGTTTCATAAGTATAAACTTGTGCCGCCAGACCTAATGAGAGGAGATTCGTATTTCGTTGTTTTGCTAACTAATTTTCCCACAAAGAGTTGGAAGATACGTCCATTTGATAATTCGCGCATGGGACGGAAACTTTTGATAGTGGAGCTTGGAATCCCAAGTGGAAGTTTTGATATAGCCCTAACAATAGCTACATCACATTTTGAAAGTATGGCTTTCAACACCAAACAACGAGAATGGCAGCTTAAGAAGTCAATAGAAATGCTGTCACTAAGCAACAATGTGTGCCTTATGGGAGACTTAAACCTTGAACTAGAAGTCGATGGTGAGGTGGTTCTTCCCCCGCCATGGTATGACGCTTGGCTATCACTGCCGGGCAACTCACATGACAATGGATACACATGGGATCCTAGTATAAACAGTATGAATAATGATGGAAGTACAAAGAATCGCTTTGATAGAGTATTGTGTAAGTTGCTGGACTTTACAGTTCATAGCATGAAGGTTGTGGGAAAAAAGCAATTGTCACCTGGTGTTTTTCCAAGTGACCACTTTGGATTGCTCACTGTATTGACATTACAAGGGAAATCAGCTGGTCATGCAAGCTTGGCAGATACAACCAAAACAAAAAGTGTAGTTTTCAAAAGACCACCTAACTGGGAATAAATTCAAAATGTTCAGCAGTAAAGACTTCGTAAAAAGTATTGGTTGAATAATCAATTAGAAAACATATTTATGTAACTAAAAGAACATCATTGAAGGGCTAAAATATATAATTTATTCAATTCTTGAAATGTTTAATAATGTGAGTAAAGTAAGGTGAAATTTTGAGTTGTAAGTTATACACCATTGAAGGGAACACTTAACACTGACGTTTTGGATGTTAGTCCTTCGTCAGGTGAAGATGTTTGAGTTTTAAGTCCTACAGAGACCTCTCAAATCCCTTGGGAGAGTGACAGCTGATTTACTATGGAATAGGAGTGAAATTGCAATTATTTGCTTGCTTGATTAAGTTCAGAGTCCTTAGCAATTCGAACAACTTTTTTTTTGTTCATTCTTTTAAAAATTTGCACATTAAGTAAATGTTACTTGCATAAAAATTTAGGACAGCCAATCACAGTTGTAAGATCTCTGCCTTTCAACTACCAGTTTGATCCCTGCCACAGCTGAGATTTAAATATTTGTGCAACCATCTTTTCTGCCAAAGCTAACCTCAGCTTTCTATCATTCTAGGGTAGGTAAATGAATACCAGCATCTGCTGGGTGCTAACCTGTTATAGTTTAATTGCTGAACCATGGGGAGTCAAAGACTCTCATTTGCTTGACACTACTAAAGAGAAAGTGAGCCAGGGTGTGAAGTTGTGACACTGTCACACTTGGTTACAATTTGTCCCCTAAAACTTAATTTGGGGTCCATACAGGTTTTGGAAAGTTTTGGGAACATTTTGGAAATTTTATCCTGAAAAATGACACAGTACAAACCCTGTTTATTGATGGCTGCACCAAAATTGTTCTTCACAGTTTCCAGTTTTTGTTGTTGTAAGGTTCATACAATACTCCCTTTTCAAAATTTCCTCTTATTTTCAGATCTTTGGGTATAATGAATGTACAGTAAGTTATGAATTTCAAAGTTATTTTCTGTGTCACTTAAAACCAGTTAATTTGCCATCTGTCTGTGACGTGAAGACACAAAAATGTTGTTAATATGGCCATTGCTGGGCTAACCACAATCAAATGCATGATTCAGTTGACATAATTGCATTAAAGATGTAAACAAAACACCTGCATCATTTTCTAATTCTTAATTTAAGTAACTTAAAGTTGATATGAATTGGACTCTGAAATCCACTGGAGTCCATTGAAAAGTTGCACTCTGGCAATGCCTTCCCAAAAGTCCTAGCAAAATTATTGAAGCGTATTTTGTTACTAAGAGTCAAATATGTATTTATGTTTTTAAAATAATTTTGAACTTTTTGCTGCCACAAATGTAAACTGTTGTACTGGCACTATACTCTGGTGTAGTCCTATAATCTCTCTCACTCTTATATACCCATAAACATTGGTCAAGTAGCAAATGTTTATACCTGTCCTTTGTCACAGGGACCATTTTCTTTTGAATATTGTAAAATACTTTCTATAGTCCTGCCGGCAAATCTGTTTTTCACACTCAATAAAAACTTAAGTTTTGACAATTCAGCCTCTAGCAAGCCAATCCACTTATATTACTCAATTTTATATATTACTTAATTGCCAACTTTAACTTTATAACGTTAAGTTCTTTTAGTTTTACCAGTTTATATTACAAACTTTTTGGACCAGGAACTGGTCCCCAAACGCTGCCAATCTTGTTGTTGTTTAGGGGCGACGTTTCTTGAAAAAACCCTAAGGTTCCGTCAGTTCTCATCAGATCGCAATAAAACTTCCCACAACGACCCTACGGGATAATCCCCATCGATTGACGAAGTTAGATTTTTGATTTCTGGATTTTGAGAGAATTTAGGAGCAATTTAGATTGCGTCGTAACATTAGTATTCATAATTTCAAAATTAATATGCATAGCTGAAGCCGACTAAAAGAACTAAGGCTCCGTCAGTTCGCATCAGATCGCCATAAATGTTTGCACAATGGTAATAAGCAGAAATCTCTATTGACTGATCGAGTTAGACTTTTATTTTTGATTCCTGAGGGATTCTACGAGCAATTCTTGATTGTACCGTACAACACAAAAAGCTATACCTTTACGAGCCTAGTGTCCCATGGAGCCGGCGCTTATCTCCGGTTTCTGTAGTGTTAGGCGGATGAGAGTCTCTGACTCCCCCTTGATGGGACATTAATCCATCGCAGGGCGGGCGTGGTTGGTGCAGTTGGTAAGAAACAATTTAGTGATAAAAATGTAAATTCTACACCGTAAAAAAGAAAGAATACGTACTGACGTTTCGGCCGTTAGTTCTTCGTCAGAGTAAAGCAGTTGGTAAGATCTCTGCCTTCCAAGCACAAGGTCCCCAACTCAATTCCCGGCTTTGCCGAAATTCGAATATTTGTGCAACCTTCTTTTTCGCCTAAGCCAACTCGGCTTTCCATCCTTCCGAGGTAGGTAAATGAGTTCCAGCGTCTGCTGGGAGCTAGCCTGCGATGGATGTACAAATCTTATTAATATTCATTGAGATAAATCAAGTCAAAACAATGTTATGCTTTCTCTTTGTTTTCGGGATAACAAAAATCAAACCATGGACCTTTTGTGTTTTTAAGGGCTCCAAAATGAAAAAATCCCAAAATTCCTAAATTCCGGGCTGCGGAAAACAAAATTTTGGTATAGCGTGTTAATTAGCTGAAAATATGCAAATTCCATGCGGAGGGATAACAGAACTCAAACCATGGACCCCCTGTTTTTCAGGGCTCCAAAATGAAAAAATCCCAAAATTCCTAAATTCGGGGCTGCAGAAAAAAAAATTTTGGTATAGCGTGTTATTTAGCTGAAAATATGCAAATTCCATGCGGAGGGATAACAGAAATCAAACCATGGACCCCCTGTTTTTCAGGGCTCCAAAATGAAAAAATCCCAAAATTCCTAAATTCCGGGCTACGGAAAAAAAAAATTGGTATAGCGTGTTAATTAGGTAAAAATATGCAAATTCCATGCGGAGGGATACCAGAAATCAAACCATGGACCCCCTGTTTTTCAGGGCTCCAAAATGAAAAGATCCTAAAAATCCTAAATTCCAGGCTGCGGAAAAAAAAAATTTTGGTATAGCGTGTTACTTAGGTCAAAATATGCATCCCATGCGGAAGGATAACAGAAATCAAACCATGGAGCCCATGTTTTTCAGGGCTCCAAAATTAAGAAATCCCAAAATTCCTAAATTCCGGGCTGCGGAAGAAAAAAATTTTGGTATAGCGTGTTACTTAGGTGAAAATATGCATTCCATGCGGAGGGATAACAGAAAGTAAACCATGGAGCTCATGTTTTTCAGGGCTCCAAAATTAAAAAATCCCAAAATTCCTAAATTCCGTGCTGCCAAAAAAAAAAATTTGGCATAGCGTTTTAATTAGCTGACAATACGCAAATTCCATGCGGAGGGATAATAAAAATCAAACCATGGACCCACCCCCCGTTTTTCAACGCTCCAAATTGAAAAAATCCCAAAATTCCTAGATTCCGGACTGCGAAAAAAAAAATTTTGATATGGTGTGTTAATTAGGTAAAAATATGCAAATTCCATGCGGAGAGATAATAAAAATCAAACCATGGACCCACCCCCCGTTTTTCAACGCTCCAAAATGAAAAAATCCCAAATTTCCTAAATTCCAGGCTGCGGAAAAAAAAATTTTGGGATAGCGTGTTAATTAGCTGAAAATATTCAAATTCCATGCGGAGGGATAAGAGAAATCAAACTATGGACCCCTGTTTTTCAGGGCTTCAAAATGAAAAAATCCAAAAATTCCTAAATTCCGGGCTTCGGAAAACAAAATTTTGGTATAGCGAGTTAATTAGGTGAAAATATGCAACTTCCATGCGGAGGGATAATAAAAATCAAACCATAGACCCACCCCCCGTTTTTCAACGCTCCAAAATGAAAAAATCCCAAATTTCCTAAATTTGGGGTTTCGGGAAAAAAAAATTTGCTATAGCGTGTTAATTAGGTGAAAATATGCAAATTCCATGCGGACGGAAAACAAGAATCAAACCAGGGACCTTTTGTCTTTTTTAAGGCTCCAAAATAAAAAAAACTCAAAATTTCCAAATTTCTCGGTGAGGAAAAACAAAATTTAGGCAGAGCGTGTTAATTAGCTGAAAATATGCAAATTCCATGCGGAGGGATAACAGAAATCAAGCCATGGACCACCTGTTTTTCAGGGCTCCAAAATGAAAAAATTACAAATTTCCTAAATTCCGGGCTGCAGAAAAAAAATTTTTGGTATAGCGTGTTTATTAGGTGAAAATAGGCAAATTCCATGCGGAGGGTTAACAGAATTTAAACCATGGACCCAATGTTTTTCAGGGCTCCAAACTGAAAAAATCCCAAAATTCCTAGATTCCGGGCTGCGGAAGAAAAATATTTGGTATAGCGTGTTAATTACGTAAAAACATGCAAATTCCACGCAGAGGGATAACAGAAATCAAACCATGGACCCCCTGTTTTTGAATGATCCAAAATGAAAAATTCCCAAAAATCCTAAATTCAAGGCTGCGGAAAAAAAATATATTGTTATAGGGTGTTAATTAGGTGAAAATATGCATATTCCATGGGAAGGGATAACAGAAATCAAACCATGGACAACCTGTTTTTCAGGGTTTCCAAAATGAAAAAATCCGAAAATTACTAAATTCCGGGCTGCGAAAAAAAAAAAATTTGGTATAGCGTGTTAATTAGCTGAAATTATGCAAATTCGATGCGGAGGGATAACAGAAATCAAACCATAAACATCCTGTTTTTCAGGGCTCCAAAATGAAAAACTCCCAAAATTCCTAAATTCCGGGCTGCGGGAAAAAAAATTTTGGTATAGCGTGTTAATTAGGTGAAAATATGCAAATTCCATGCGGAGGGATAACAGAAATCAAACAATGGACCCCCTGTTTTTCAAGGCTCCAAAATGAAAAAATCCCAAAATTCCGAAATTCCGGGGTACGGAAAAAAAAATTTTGGTATAGCGTGTTAATTTGGTGAAAATATGCAAATTCCACGCGGATGGATAACAGAGATCAAAGCATGGACCCCCTGTTTTTCAAGGCTTCAAAATGAAAAAATCCCAAAATTCCTAAATTCAGGGCTGCGGAAAATAAAAAGTTTTGGTATAACGTGTTAATTTGGTGAAAATATGCAAATTCCAGACGGAGGGATAACAGAAATCAAACCATGGTCCCACTGTTTTTCAGGGCTCCAAAATGAAAAAATTCCAAAATACCTAGATTCCGGGCTATGGAAAAAAAAAATTTGTGTAAAGGGTTTTAATTTGGTGAATATATGCAAATTCCATGCTGAGAGATAAAAGAAATCAAACCATGGACCCCCTGTTTTTCAAAGCTCCAAAATGAAAAAATACCTAAATTCCTAAATTCCCTCTTCCGGAAAAAAAAATTTTGGTATAGCGTGTTAATTAGGTAAAAATATGAAAATTCCAAGCGGATGGATAACAGAAATCAAACCATGGACCCCATGTTTTTCAGGGCTCCAAAATGAAAAAATTCCAAAATTCCTAAATTTTGCGCTACGGGAAAAAAAAAATTTAGGTATAGCGTGTTAATTAGCTTAAAATATCCAAATTCCATGCGGAGGGTTAATAGAAATCAAACCATGGACCCCCTGTCTTTCAAGGCTTCAAATTAAAAAAATCCAAAAATTCCTGAAATCCGGGCTGCGGAAAGAAAAGTTTTGATATAGCGTGTTAATTAGGTGAAAATATACAAATTCCATGCGGAGGGATAATAAAAATCAGACCGTGAATCGCCAGTTTTTCAAAGTTCCAAAATAAAAAAATCCCAAAGTTCCTAACTTCCGGGCTCTGGAAAAAAAATATTGGTATAGCGTGTTATTTAGATAAAAATATGCAAATTCCATGCGGAGATATCAGCAGAAATCAAACCATGGACCCGCTGTCTTTCAGGTCTCCAACATGAAAAAATCCCAAAATTCCTAAATTCCGAGCTGCGGGAAAAAAAATTTTGGTATAGCGTGTTAATTAGCTGAAATCATGCAAATTCCATGCGGAGGGTTAACAGAAATCAAACAATGGACCCCCTGTCTTTCAGGTATCCAACATGACAAAATCCCAAAATTCCTAATTTCCGGGCTGTAGAAAAAAAAATTTTGGTATAATGTGTTAATTAGGTGAAAATATGCAAATTCCATGCGGAAGGATAACAGAAATCAAACCATGGACCCCCTGTCTTTCAGGTCTCCAACATGACAAAATCCCAAAATTCCTAATTTCCGGGCTGGAGAAAACAAAATTTTGGTATAATGTGTTAATTAGGTGAAAATATGCAAATTCCATGGGCAGGGATAACAGAAATCAAACCATAGACCCGTTGTTTTTCGGGGATCCAAAATGAAATAATCCCAAAATTCCTAAATTCGGGGCTGCGGAAAAAAAAAATTTGGTATAGCGTGTTAATTTGATGAAAATATGCAAATTCCATGCGGAGGGATAACAGAAATCAAACCATGGACCCCCTGTTTTTCAAACCTCCAAAATGAAAAAATCCCTAAATTCCTAACTTCCGGCCTCTGGATAAAAAAATTTTGGTATAGCGTGTTAATTAGCTGAAAATATGCAAATTCCATGCGGAGGGTTAATAGAAATCAAACCATGGACCCCCTGTCTTTCAGGGCTTCAAATTGAAAAAATCCCAAAATTCTTGAATTCCGGGCTGCGGTAAAAAAAGTTTTGGTATAGCGTGTTAATTAGGTGAAAATATGCAAATTCCATGCGGAGATATAACAGAAATCAAACCATATACCCCTTGTCTTTCAGGATTCCAAAATGAAAAAATCCCACAATTCCTAAATTCCGGGCTGCGGAAAAAAAAAAAATGGTATAGCGTGTTAATTAGCTGAAAATATGCAGATACCAAGCGGAAGGGATAATAGAAATCAAAGCATGGACCCCCTGTTTTTCAGGGCTCCAAAATGAAAAAATCCCAAAATACCTAGATTCCGGGCTACGGAAAAAAAAGTTTTTGGTATAGCATGTTAATTAGCTGTAAATATCCATAATTCCATGCGGAGGGATAACAGAAATCAAACCATGGACCCCCTGTTTTTCACGGCTCCAAAATGAAAAAATCCCAAAATTCTTAAATTCCGGGCTGCGAAAAAAAAAAATTTTGGTATAATGTGTTAATTAGGTGAAAATATGCAAATTCCATGCGGAGGGATAACAGAAATCAAACCATGGATCCCATGTTTTTCAGAGATCCAAAATGAAAAACTCCCAAATTTCCTAAATTCCGGGCTGCGTAAAAAAAAATTTTGGTATAACGTGTTAATTAGGTGAAAATATGAACTTCCATGCGGAAGGATAAAAGAAATCAAACCATGGATCCCATGTTTTTAAAAGATCCAAAATGAAAACCCCCAAATTTCCTAAATTCCGGGCTGCGTAAAAAAAAATTTTGGTATAATGTGTTAATTAGGTGAAAATATCCAAATTCCATGCGGAGGGATAACGGAAATCAAACCATGGACCCCCTGTCTTTCAGTGCTTCAAATTGAAAAAATCCCAAAATTCCTGAATTTCGGGCTCCGGAAAAAAAAAGTTTTGGTATAGCGTGGTAATTAGGTGAAAATATGCAAATTCCATGCGGAGATATAACAGAAATCAAACCATGGACCCCCTGTCTCTCAGGCTTCCAAAATGAAAAATCCCCAAAATTCCTAAATTCCGGGCTGCGGAAAAAAAAATGTTTGTATAGCGTGTTAATTAGCTGAAAATATGCAAATACCATGCAGAGGGATAACAGAAATCAAACCATGGACCCCCTGTCTTTCAGTGATTCAAATTGAAAAAATCCCAAAATTCCTGAATTTCGGGCTGCGGAAAAAAAAAGTTTTGGTATAGCGTAGTAATTAGGTGAAAATAGGCAAATTCCATACGGAAGAATAACAGAAATCAAACCATGGTCCCCCTCTAATTCAGGGCTTCAAAATGAAAAACCCCCAAATTTTCTAAATTCCGGGTTTCGTAAAAAAAAATTTTTGGTATAGCGTGTTAAGTAGGTGAAAATATGCAAATTCCATACGGAAAAATAACAGAAATCAAACCATGGACCCCCTGCCTTTCAGGGCTCGAAAATAAAAAAATCCCAAACTTCCTAAATTGTGGGTTGCGGAAAAAAAGTTTTGGTATAACGTGTTAATTAGGTGAAAATATGTAAATTCCATGCGGAGATATAATAGAAATCAAACAATGGACCACCTGTTTTTCAGGCTCCAAAATGAAAAAATCCCAAAATTCCTAAATTCCGGCATGCGGAAAAAAAAAGTTTTGGTATAACGTGCTAATTAGCTGAAAATATGGAAATTCCATACGGAGGGATAACAAAACTCGAACCATGGACTCCCTGTCTTTCAAAGCTTCAAAATGAAAAAATCCCAAAATTCTTGATTTCCGGGCTGGGGGAAAAAAAATTTTTTGTATAGCGTGTTAATTAGCTGAAAATATGCAAATTCAATGCGGAGGGTTAATAGAAATCAAACCGTGGACCGCCTGTTTTTCAGGGCTCCTACTGAAAAAATCCCAAAATTCTTAAATTCCGGCATGCAGAAAAAAAAAAGTTCTGGTATAACGTGCTAATTAGCTGATAATATGCAAATTCCATACGGAGGGATAACAGAACTCGAACCATGGACTCCCTGTCTTTCAGGCTTCCAAAATGAAAAAATCCCAAAATTCCTAAATTCCGAACTGCGGAAAAAAAATTTTTGGTATAGTGTGTTACTTAGGTGAAAATGTGCATTCCATGCGGAGGGATAACAGAAATCAAACCATGGAGCCCATGTTTTTCAGGGCTCCAAAATTAAGAAATCCCAAAATTCCTAAATTCCGGGCTGCGGAAAAAAAATTTTTGGTATAGCGTGTTAATTAGCTGAAAATATGCAAATTACATGTGGAGGTATAACAGAAATCAAACCATGGACCCCCTGTCTTTCAATGCTCGAAAATGAAAAAATCCCAAAATTCCGAAATTCCGGGATGCGGAAAAAAAATTTTTGGTATAGCGTGATAATTAGCTGAAAATATGCAAATTCCATGCGGAGGGATAACAGAAATCAAACCATGGATCCCCTGTTTTTCAGGGCTCCAAAATGAAAAAATCCTAAAATTCCTAAATTCCGGCTTACAGAAAAAAAAAAAAATTTGGTATAACGTGTTAATTAGCTGAAAATATGCATATTCCATGCAGAGGGTAAATAAAAATCAGACCGGGAATCCCCTGTTTTTCAAAGTTCCAAAATGAAAAAATCCCAAAGTTCCTAAATTCCTGGCTCTGGAAAAAAAAATTTTGGTATAGCGTGTTAATTAGGTAAAAATATGCAAATTCCACGCGGATGGATAACAGAAATGAAACCATGGAGCTCCTGTTTTTCAGGGCTCCAAAATAAAAAAATCATAATATTCCTAAATTCCGGGCTGCGAAAAAAAAAAATTTTGGTATAGCGTGTTATTTAGCTGAAAATATGCAAATTCCATGCGGAGGGATAATAGAAGTCAAACCATGGACCCCCTGTTTTTTAGAGCTCAAAAATGAAAAAATCCCAAAATTCCTAAATTCCGGGCTGCGGAAAAAAAATTTTGGTATAACTTCTTGAATAGCTGAAAAAATGCAAAATCCATGCGGAGGGATAACACAGATCAAACCATGGACCCCCTGTTTTTCAGGGCTCCAAAATGAAAATATCCCAAAATTCCTAAATTCCGAGCTGTGGAAAAAAAAAATTTTTGTATAGCGTGTTACTTAGGTCAAAATATGCATTCCATGCGGAGGGATAACAGAAATCAAACCATGGAGCCCATGTTTTTCAGGGCTCCAAAATTAAAAAATCCCAAAATTCCTAAATTCCGTGCTACGGAAAAAAAAATTTGGTATAGCGTGTTACTTAGGTGAAAATGTGCATTCCATGCGGAGGGATAACAGAAATCAAACCATGGACCCCCTGTCTTTCAATGCTCCAAAATAAAAAAATCCCAAAATACCTAGATTCCGGACTGCGGGAAA